>JAJLWP010000066.1:0-10096 GCA_030570755.1 Wenyingozyma methanosorbosa | reverse complement strand
TAGTTTATATAGATATTTATGATGTTATGAGAAAATAGAAAGCAAAAACTATTTTCGAAAAGTGGAAAGCTTTCAGGTGCTTAAGCATTGGTGGTATTGATATAGCAAGTTTAACAGAATTTGGTGGTTTTGGTGCTGAATGAAAGAAGTCATTCTTAGTTATGGTTGATTTTGATTTGATTGGTGGTTTTGGTGCTGAATGAAAGAAGTCATTCTTAGTTATGGTTGATTTAGATTTAATTTGGTGGTTTTGGTGCTGAATGAAAAGATTCATTCTTAAATATGGTACTAAGTGGAATCAGCTCATAATCCACTGTTGGTTCAGATTTGATTTGGTGGTTTTGGTGCTGAATGAAAAGATTCATTCTTAAATATGGTACTAAGTGGAATCAGCTCATAATCCACTGCTGATTTAGATTTAATTTGGTGGTTTTGGTGCTGAATGAAAAGATTCATTCTTAAATATGGTACTAAGTGGAATCAGCTCATAATCCACTGCTGATTTAGATTTGATTTGGTGGTTTTGGTGCTGAATGAAAGAAGTCATTCTTAGTTATGGTTGATTTTGATTTGATTGGTGGTTTTGGTGCTGAATGAAAAGATTCATTCTTAAATATGGTACTAAGTGGAATCAGCTCATAATCTACTGTTGGTTCAGATTTGATTTGGTGGTTATGGTGCTGAATGAAAGGAGTCAATCTTAGTTATGGTTGATTTTGATTTGCTTTTATGGTATCCGTGCTAGATGAAAGAGGTCATTTTGCTAAATTAAGTAAGTAATGTGAATTGATGCAGAGATCCAAACTTGTTAGTGGTGCAAAAAAGCAATAAGAATTCAAAAACTCAACAATTGATGTTTGATTGAAGTTTTTAGTCACATTGCTGGAATAAATAATCTATAGTATATATGTCAAGTAATTTAAGTAAAATAGTATACAAATCTCTATTTATCTAAATTAGCTATTTCCATTTTTAGCCGAGCCGCTTTCTCGAATTGTGAATTTTTTCAAAAAGCTTTCTTAAAAAGGTTTGAGATCTTTATCTAAGTAATATCTTTATCTACTATATTAACTTTAAACAAAAACCAAATAAGCAATGACTACCCCTACTAATTCACCAAGCGCAAGTGACGACGGCTTTGAAACAGCTCAGTCTTCTCTAGAAGCATCTCCAGTCTCCCCAACTGACAATAACTTTGACAATTCTCCTGATTACTTTGACAATATTCCAGATTACTTTGACAATCATTCTGACGACAATTTGGCAATGTCTCCCGATCCATATGGAGAGCCAAGTTTAGACGACAACTCTGACAATGAACAGCTGAAGGACGGGTCTCAGTCTGACTCTGAGAATGAGTCTGACAGCGATTTGGAAGAGTCAGATACTGGCACAGTTGGAGAATACAATCTAGGACACGGCTATACTTTGGTTGATGGGTTCATTTTAAATCCCAACAAAGGTGTTGTCCACCCTGAAAGTACCAGAGTTAGTGGTGATGCCCAAGCTAGAAAAATCACAGTGAAGAAGTACAGGAAATATAAAAGAAAATTCAAAAATTACGACTGTGAATTCAGACGTGGAAACGATCACTCTTTTCCACTTCATCCAGAAGAATACCCTTCCATTTTCAACTTGGTCAAGCTCAAGACGTACTACGTTTATGGAAAACGCAATTTGTTTTGCTCTGCGTCGAAGCTTCGAGATATCAAAGAAAAATACATTACAGTAGAAGGTTTCAAATGTCCAGACAGGCACTACAAAAGGCACATACTTTACTATCGAGAAGCAGATCATACTGAACCCAATGTTAGTGTCAGCATGCTCACTGAAGAACCTCTTGGTTATTCAGGACAGATCAGAGATGTCACTCTGGAGGAGTCATACTTTGAAGCTTCGAGATGCAAGTTCACCATGGATGAGTTAGGTGCTTTGAGTTCAGACACAATTGCAGCCTATAAGAAAGAAGCAAGTGACATTTTTGGTGAGTTACATCATCGTGTAAAGACTAACACCAACAGTACTCCTAACATTCCCAGCTTTCAAGGACGCCTAAACCACCTTCTGCGTCCCTTTCGTAATAGTACAGTTAGAACTTATTCCAACTCAATTGCAACTTTCTACATGCTGCTTTTAAACCATAGGGTAATATCCAGTCTAAATGGGACCAGGTGGAATGCCCATGTAGACCTGAATGTACTCAGGGATCAGCCAGGAGGGTTATTCAATATAAAAAAAAAGTGTAAAATGTTGTACAAGGGTGTATATAAGCTGCTCAAAGATGCTTCTTGCCTTGCATTTTTAATCCAGCTCGTCAGAAAGATGCTGTTCCACTATCCCACTGGACAGATGAGGTCGCTGAATGCTGTTATGAACGACCTTGATGCTGTGAAGTCTTTCTTCAAATTCAGTATCAACTATTGTGATACAGAGGAGTGTCTCGTCAACCAGATTTTTATTTCAACCAGGACTGACAAGTACCCAGGTCTCAAGTACATCACAGATACATATGACCTGCTTATGGAAGCCACTAGAGAACCAGTTCCTGGAAGCATGGTTGAAGATTTTGAGAATGGTCTTTACAGAAGCAAAACTACAAATGTGAGAGAAGGCGCTATAAGAGAGGCGTATTTCAATGCTTTAGACACGTATAATGACGATTCTCTTGCGATGGCACAGGCTCTAGAACACGACAAAACTCACATTACTCCTCACTATACATGGACACAATTGGTAGAAAGAGGTACTTCGGAGAACAAAGGACATACAATATCTTTCTTGGGAGAATTTGATCAGGCAGATATAGCTAAAGCTAAGTACCACATTAGTAGCCATGTTTTACTATGGAAAAGAGAAAGATTGATCGAGTTGGCAAACTCGATGTCTCGGTCTCTGATGCTAATTATGTACCTGGATATGGCTGTTCGTTTGAGGCCACCTGACTTGAAGATGACGTGTATTCGAGGGTCAATGAGAAACATTTACCTAGATAGAAAGAGAAAGCTGCTTTATTTTAGAACTACATTGAACAAGAGTGAAAAGGCGATGACAAGTGAGTACTACTTCAGTCTTAATGCCAGCAAAGTCTTACTTCATTTTGTTGCCACCATCAAGTGCATTGTTCTTACCTGCCTATGCAGAGATGAAGATGAAAACTCTACAATAATAGATTCTGAGTTCTTGAAGATTACAAGCACAAGGGAAGAGACTGACTCAACAGATTATATCTCAATAGAAGACAGAGAAAAACTATACTGTCGATATGTTGCAGAAAACTTTTCTGCCAAAGACTTCTTATCTCTTTTCTTGTTTGTCCATGCAAAGGAAGATCATCAAATATTGGACCCAAGTGAACTAGAGGCACACCAATGTCCTGATTGTAACGGCAATTCCACTTGCAATCGCCGTCATACACGTCGTAGATTGAACCCAAGATTACAAATTCCAGTATCTGAGCTTCAACCAGTTCGTACAAAATACAAGATCGAAATTGAGAGCCAGAACTGTATGACTGCTGCATTGAAAAAGGCAAACGGGAAACAGAGAATGGGCTTCCGTGCTCTGCGTCAAGTTGCAGCATACATATTTAGAAAACACGTGAAGGTGCAAAGTACACCTACGAACGGTAACTTTATCCAGTTTCTAAAAGAGTGTTCTTTTGGCCATTCAGTTGAAACAGGTGGTGCCTTGTATGGGCGTGGTGGTGGTGAAGTTGAGGCAACTTACAATGGTACAAGTATCGATCGACACGTTTTAAGTGAGGCATTCTATCAGATGAGTAGGTCTTGGCATGAATACATGGGGCTCTTAGGTGGTGAGCCTTTGGCAGAGCATGGTGGTTCACATACAGAGTCAATAACAGAGCATGTTGAAAGAGCAAAAAATTTTCCTGCTATAACTTCAGCACATTTGATAGATGCTGGAACTCGAATCTATAGAAATATGAACCGACAATTGTCTCTCCAAGGAGAAGCCGAGCTCGATCCTAATTTGAAATTTTCTTTCCGCGATGAAGATCAATGTCAAGCTGTTTGTGATGTTTTCAGTTTTGGTACCAGTGTTTTAGCTTTCGAAGCTATCACAGGTTTTGGCAAAACCAATATTGCTCTTATTCCAATAGGTGCACTGCGTGATCAATATAACAGAAAATATCTGAATATATTCATTGTGCCATATCTGGCATTGAAGTTTGACATTATCAGAAGATTTCAACAAGCTGGTTTAGAGGTTGGGAGTGCCAGGGATCTACAAAGAAACTACACAAGAGAACTTAGCCATGTATACGTCGGTAGCTACAGTGACTTTCAACATTTTGACACCAAGGCCCTCGATTGGCTGAACAAAAAGGGAAGACTGGGAATACTGTGCTTTGATGAAGCACATCAACTTCAATATGACTACCACTTCAGATCAGGGACCATAAACACGATAGCCAAGCTTACTCAGTTCCACTACATCAAAATTCTTCTGCTTTCCGCCACATTTCCAAGACCATTGCAACTCAGAGTACTAGAGAGACTGACCATATACACCAATGAGATAATAGAAAAACGAGAGAAAGCTTTGTCAATTCCAGATCTGAGTCCAGCAGAGAGACTATCTATCAATGCTCAGCTTAGAAAGTATAAAGCAAAGGCAGAAACGATGTCCATTTACAACCCATGGTACTCTGCAGTCTCACATCGTTCAGTTGTCAAAAGTTTGCCATATAAAGATAGAATAGTGTTTACCCAAGAGATAGTTCCAGCTTCGCCTTTTGAATTGAGTCAAGAAAGATTGCAGAACAGACTTTACAGATTTCTTGAATGTCCAGATGGAAAGTGTGTGGTTTATTTTGAAAGGAAATCAGATATGCGTGAAGCATATTCGAAAATGACAAACTTTTTGAAACGGAAGTGTATGCAAATTGATGGTGATATGACCTCTAAAGCTAAGGAGAGAATCATCTCAGAGTTTAACGAGAAGGAAAATAGAATATTGCTGGGTACAATGATTATTTCTATGGGTATTGACAATAATGAAATCAAACAAGTGATTTTTTTCAACTGTTCTAGGTTATCTCCTGTGACTTTCATCCAGACCACTGGCAGAATAAGAAAAGAAGGGATTGTTCATTTTATACACCCAAGAAGAAAGCTTCCTTGGGCTATCATAAGAAAGTATTACGGATTTCCAGAGGGAGATGAAGAGATGGAGATTACAAGTCCTGATCTAGATAAACTCAAAGACATGCTCGATCCTAGTGCATCATGGCCAGAAGGCATGCCACGCTTGAATATCCAAGATTCTTCCATGGAGAATGTTCCCCTGAATCACACACTGTATGATAATGATGTTGCTATAGAAGTGGACGAAGTAGATCCATTGGGCCTTCCAGAAGAAGAATTTAGTCGCGATCCTGCGGCGGATACAATCATGAACACAGCTTCAAATCCTCCTGTTATAATTATTGATGATCCAGATGCTTTGACAACTCTGCAAGATCGTTTGACAGACGCAGAAGAAAACATGCATAGAGGAACAACTGGACGACTTGTCGAATCTACAAGTAACATACGACGTGAACTAGGATTCGCATATACAGCAAACCTTATCAGAGAAAATCATCGAGAAACTACATCTGTAGCAAGAAACAACTTATCATCTACCCACGAAGTTTATATCAATGCATTGAAGGATATAAGAGTCAAACCTTATAATCGTATTATGTACGAACATCATTTAAAGTCACAGCAATTCTCTTGGGTTTGCAATACATGTTTTTCGGACTTTTGTGCAACTCCTGGTGTATGTGACGGTCAAAATGTTCTTGTCAATGCTTGGGACGTCCTCCTTGTAGTAGGTGTTAAAGACTTTAAGGATTTGCTGGCTTTTACTCATTTTGAAAAACGAACTCACACTGATGCTACACACTCAATTTTGGAACAGGCATATAAGCATCTTGATACATATTTTCACATAACGACGGAGTTGTATAGAACTGCTCAACGTGTGGAATTAGACACAGTGATTCACAAAGGTCATGTCGAAGATGCAATGAAAGTTTTATTCAGTTATCTCAACAATGCAGATCCCAAATTAGATCTGCTTCTCTTCTTTTCTACAGGCGAGAAACGTATTGGTTTCAGAAATTGGGTAAATTACAAAGACCTTTCCCATCTAGCCTCTAAATACAGTGCTAGCTTAAATTCCAACAGAAACGTTGAATTATACGACAAGGGAACACTCAAATCTGTCTTTGAAGCATGTATCTACAATAAGAAAGGAGCGTGCCCTTGTTGTATGAAAGTATTATCTTCTTATACTCATAATTGTCTCTATGAGAATTTAGACAAAGCACACATGTCCTTAATCATTTACGGGCTCTTCCACAATACAATTGTTCGACAACATATCTTTTCTATGTTCAAGAAGATTTTGCCGTTGACTCATTGCTGGCAATCATGGAATCGTGCGAGAATGTTGAATTCTGTGAAATCAGCTGGTCCTTATCAAACCCCACTTCACCATGCAATTTACTTTTTTGTTATTGAATTTATGCAGCCTTAGACTTTTATATACAATATATCTTTTTTAATATACATTTTATAGAATCATTATTTTCGAGGACAGTTCTTCTACCTGGTAATCATCCATTGTTTATTGAGAGAAAAACTAAAATTTAAGCAAATTTTCAAAATGAATCGCGTTCCCACTTTTTGGTTTGTTGGAGTTCTTGTTTAACAGTATTTGTTTATCTTATTTTCTTGTTTATTCTTTACTTATTATCTTCTTCTTTCTATCAATCAATCAATTTATCAATCAATCATTACTTCATCATGAAACTAATACCATTGAACAAGTACAATCAATCTAGAATACTTCAAACATACTATATATCTACATTGTTTGATTGATTGATATTCATTTGGCTTTTGAAATTACGATCAATCTAGTAATATTGATTATCATTAGTGGACCTACAGTTGACTTCTATCATATGGCTTTGAAATCACAATTGATCTAGTATGAATACAACCTTCTCAAGATTGATTCTAATCAATGAGTTCATTAGTGTACTGTTGAGTCTTCTATTCTTTATATGTATCATTTTCAGATATGTTACTAGCAGTAGACTGATTGCTCATTTGTTAATTAGTTGGATCTTTAATTCAATCATTTTCACTTAAGTTGACTGAATATGATTATCTTAGAGACTGACTAGTTAGCTAGAGAAGTATTGTGTATGTTCAACTTGTGATTATCTAGAGTATGTTAACCATCAGTTGGTCTTTAGTTAGTGTTAATTACTTATTCAATTGAAGAGGAAAGTTTTTGTCTTCGATTAAGTAGGTTCTTCTGCTACTAGCTTTACTAATAGTATCATTACTGGCACCACTATTGATACTAGTTCAACAAGTACATGAGGTATGTTACTCAAGTTTGTTCTCAAGATATTAAACTTCTATGAAAGTATAATATTATATTCTAACATGATCATTGGAATCATTTAACTTAAGTATAGTCATTTGAATCAATTATCTTTCAGCCAATGGATATGTCTTATAAGCAACAATGAGTATTCAATAGTGTATTGAGTTCAATTGATGTTCAACCATATACATTCACCAGTGAGACTTATACCATTTGAATTAATCTATCAGAAGAAACAACTGGAAGCATACAAATGAGGAGAGTTAGTATGTCAGATATTCTAGTATCATTGGTTAACTATTGGCAAACCCAAGTTTAATAGCTAGTATTGTATTGATTCAAGAGTATCAGTTATATTATACTGATTTCAGTTACTTAGATCAAATTTAATTTTACTTGAGAATATCAAACAACTTGAAGCTGCTCTTTCAACTCATCCTATTTACATCTTTTACACGAGCTCTATTTGAATCCAACATCAAGAGGTAGTATTTCATCAAGAGTATTATACTGACTTCAATTAAGTTATCTACAAAGAAGATTTATGACTAGAGTATTACTTTATTTCATTAGACAACTTGAACAATTAAATTAAATACATGAGTTCTATTTAAGCAGTACATAATCGTTGATCATACACCTACCAGCAATTATCAAAGACAACTAAGAATAAGTTTTCAAAGTATTATGTCAAGGTTGCCTCAATCAAAGCTGTCTATGATCTATAAGTAGATTATATTTCAACTACATGCAATTACCAATGACAACTACTTCTAACTTATTCATTCAAGACTGTACTCTCAGAACTATAAAATCAATATATTTCTTATTTCATATATACCTTTAACTTGATAAAAAGATATACTTAGTAGACATCATGTACTATATGGAAATCTTTTTTAGATCCAGCCAACTAGTTCATGTAAACTAGTAGAACTCCAATTTTTATAGAAAGTCAATTGAATGTTTGAAGTAACTGTAGCTATTTGAACGTAAACTATTCACTATTTCAAAAGGGACCAGTTGTTCAGGCTGACTGATATATCAAGTGAAGAAAATCCTCAACACTTTGGAATTCATGTTCATTCAGTTGTGTCTGCTTCAATAATGTAAGGCATAACCAATATTACTTACTCAACTGATGAAATCTTTGACTGACTATAATTTTTAGCCTATCTATTATGTTGCTGCCTTTACTGTGTAATCTATGATCTTGAACTTGATTCTTGTCTTGTTTAATCTTCTAACGTGAGAGGCAATGACAGAGTTCACTTTAAAATCAAATCTATGTGATTCTAAGTTTAATCTAAAAGATGGATGCAGTATTGAATCTTGCTATAGTGACCTTTTCTATGCCCAAGTACAGGATATATATATTCTATGTCAGCACATCCTAAGATTAACTGTTGACAATGATCATTTATGAACTATTGAACTCTAGAAGACTGAAATTCTATTGCTCATTTTTGACAAGTTATCCTTGAGTCTCTCTCTGATACCCCTTTTGTAAGTAGTAAGTATCAGAACCATTCTTTAGGTCAATCAACTATGAATTGTAGTTAACTCGTCATTTTCAACCTGGGATATTTTTAATGCACATATATGTATCATTAATTAACTATACTGGATTATTTTTGAGAAATGTCATTAGTGATCAGCCGAGTCTCTTATTTAATAACCTTTTAGTGCTAAACAAAGATTAATAGAGTTCGAAAGTACATTCAGGAGAGGTCTTGAGTAGTCATATCTATGTGCAATAACAGGTTGATTGTTCATCTCTGTGTGCTATAAGTGGCTGAGTATTCAAATGAAATGCATGTTGTAGTGGCTTTGACAACAGTTGCTGAACTATGTATAATAATAAAGTACATTGGTGAGTTAGTTGTAGTAGATGAGATGGAAAGATTGAGTTATTTCTGAGTTCTTTCTGTCACTCTTTTATTTTCGGAGAACTTTTTCTGACTCTTATTTTCGGAGAACTTTTTCTGACTCTTGTTTTCGGAGAACTTTTTCTGACTCTTATTTCCGGATGGAATTTTTCTGACATTTTTTATTTCCGGAAAAACTGATGAGTGGTTTGAGTACCCGGTCTTTTCGAAGGTCCCCGATTATATAAGCAGTGGTCGGCAAGAATTATTTCGGCTGAGTTTTTCGACGATGTCCGATTATCTAAGCAGTGAGTGGCAACCGTTTTTGGAAAAAAAAGTACGACAATTAGCTAGTCGATAGAGAATATTACAGGCTCGATCTTAGATGGTCTAGATGACTTGTAGATGGTAAATAATATACGTAGTGCAGTTGTTAGTTTGTGTATTTCGAGTAGTTGATAAACTAAAGCTGATAAAACTGATACTCGTTAACAAGGAAAACTAATTTTGAAGATTGAAATATAAGATAATGATGACCCACTAAGTTGAAAAATTAAATACATAATACTTGTGAAGGTTCAAAAAGATAGTCACGAGGATGTATATAGTTGTTCTTTGTATAATAAATATGTTTCTAATTATTTTAAATGAAAACCACAGCGAGCGTTGAAGACCAGCACCAGCATGGTGTGGTGTGGTGGTGTGGTGTGGTGTGGTGTGGTGTGGTGTGGTGTGGTGTGGTGTGGTGTGGTGTGGTGTGGTGTGGTGTGGTGTGGTGTGGTGTGGTGTGGTGTGGTGTGGTGTGGTGTGGTGTG
>JAJLWP010000065.1:0-11365 GCA_030570755.1 Wenyingozyma methanosorbosa | reverse complement strand
AAACGTTAACGACGACGACGAGAGTGAGTAAAAGTCAAAAAAAAAAAAAAAAAAAAAAAAAAAAAAAGAAAAAAAAAAAAAAAAAAAAAAAAAAAGAGAGATAAACAGAAGATAAGCAGTTATAGATAAGAGTCGTCTTTACTCTCATACTCTATTAACAGTACATAATATACTACAATCAATCATGTTGAGATCAACGTTTAGTTCATTAAGAGAGTACTTAACACCTATAACACATACTTCGACATTCACAAAGACAGGTGAAATCACACCAGAAGAGTTTGTGAAAGCTGGTGATTACTTAGTTTATAAATTTCCTACATGGCAATGGTCACCGGCACCTGAATCTAAAAAGAGAGATTTTTTACCAGATGATAAACAGTTCTTAGTCACGAGACATGTTCCTTCTTATGTTCGTGCTTCTGATTATGAGAATGATGTTGATGATAATGTTGGAAGTCGAGAAAGCGAAGGGGGTAAAGATGGAGATGGAGATGGGGAAGATGATGAATGGGAGACTAACATTGGAACAAATTTGAAGCACAAACACCATTGTAGTAACTTAGAAGAAAGAAGACATTCCGCTACTTATTTAAACATGAAAGAGAAACCAGTTGAAGAAATCACAGATATTGATGAACTGATTGAAAATGACGCTGAAGAGGGAGGTGATGACGATAATGATGATAATGATAACAATGATGTTCACTCACCTTGTACTAAGACAAGCACAGTAAATAGTTTCAGTAGTAGTAGTCATAAATCATCAAACGAGTTGAAAATGAACGATAAGGGAGAAGTGATTGATGATTTAATTATTAATGAACCAATTGATGAAAAGAGAAGAAGTTACGATTTGTATATCACTTATTCTACTTCATATCGTGTTCCTAAGATGTATTTAGTAGGATTTGATTATAATGGTATTCCATTAAAACCAAAGCAGATGTTTGAGGATATTTCTAGAGATTATAGGGATAAGACAGTAACTATTGAAAAAGCACCTTTTTTGAAAAACACTACTGCTGTTTCAATACATCCTTGTAAACATGCTAATGTTATGAAAGTTTTAATGAATCGTGCAAGTATAGCGGCAAAGAATAAGCATGATGAATTAGTTAAGAAAGTGAGGAAGTTAGGTATAGCTGAAAGTGAAAGTGAAAGTGGAGATAATAAAGATGATGATGATGATGAATGGGAGACAGTTGATAATGCAAAAGACGCTAATCAAGAAGATGACTCCTCAGTTATACGTGTTGATCAGTATTTGATTATATTCCTTAAATTCATCGCAAGTGTTACACCAGGTATCGAACATGATTATACAATGGATGCTTTTTAAATATATAAAAAAATAATATACGTAATAATTATATTATACTTAATAATGAGCTAAATCATCATCATCCATTTCGTATCTTATCCAATTTGACAAACAATTTTGATCTAAGACATCAGCTGGAGCAAAATAACCTGGTGTACATGAATTTACAGATTTACCGTTATTTTCAGAATTAGCACAGTTAAAATAAGGAGAATGGAAATAACAAACGTCTCTAAACCAGAAAATTTTCTTTTTATCTTCGAACAATGCTAATCCTACTGAATGTACTGGAGCATCACCCCATCTTTCATAGTAAAATCCACCTTCTTCCTCAAGCATATCAAACCATTTAGAATATGCTTCACCACGGTAGAAATCCATATCACCAATTTCAAAATTTGACCAAAAATGACAAGTTGAGTAACCATTTGCTAATTTTGTATTATCTGGATTCTGAATATTTTCAGTCAACCATTTAAAAGCACCATTTTTATTAACGTATTCTGGATTTTTTTTCAAAAATTCAATTGTTTTAGGCCATAAAGTTTCCACGGTGAGTGGATTATCATATAGTGAAATAGTAAATCCATAAGTTAAATCATTTTCTTCCATGAATTTGAAAAGGTCATATTCAACATCACAGTAGTAATTTGTACCTGGTTCAAATCTCCAATAATATTTATAATTAAGTAATCCTTTTAATTTGTAAAAATAACCAGAGTTAAATCTACACATATTATGATAAGATTCCATCGAGGCATATTGAATATTATTAGATATTAATTTATCAATACCTTCTTTTTCCAATTTAGGATCAATTGAAGATGGTTTTGACCAAATATCATCAGGAATATATTCGTAAAATACTTCACCTGAACAAGCTTTTTCAACTTTTGATTTAAATTCATCTGTGAATTCAGTTTCAGAAATGAAATGATATGGATAATTATACCTATGATTCCATGTTTTTTCAATTTGTTCAATTGTTCCTAAAATAGCATCTAATTCTGAATTTCTCACAAGGGTTAATAAAGTAGCATTGGCTAATTGATAGTTGGTATCATCTGCTTCTTTATAAGTCAATTTCATTCCATTTTTATTAGGTTTATCAATTTTCTTCTTGTATACTTCTTCATAAAATTCAAAATTTTTCTTAACTACTTCCTCAGGTTTTGCATCTTTCTTGAAAATATCTTGTTTAAAATTAAGTTTCTCTGCTATTTCCTGATAAGTCATTGCATCTATTTTCTTTGAACTCTCGTCAACACTATCTGACGAGTCGTCACCATCACCACCATTACTAGGAGTCAAATCAGGCAAATCATAATTAGCCTGAATATCATCTAATAAAGCACCAATTTCTTTGGATTTTTCATCGACAACTGAACCAATAGTTGGTTTATTAGCTGATTTAGGAGCTTTTGTAATATCTTGAACTATATTATCAGCATTATTCTTCCAATAATTATTAATACTTGAAACAGATTCATGATTGTAATAACTTAAAATCATGAAAGATATTACTGTTATGGCAAATAGGATTAAACCGAATAATCTCAGTAATCGTTTATTGAAGAAAGCCATGTTGGGTGGTGATTGACCTAGGTTTAACAATGAAAATGAATGAAATGAAAAGACAGTTAAGAAAAAAAACACTATATAGTAAGTAAAACAAGACACGATAAGAAGTGTTGTAAGTTGAAGTGTAGTGTAGTGTAGTGTAGTGTAGTGCAGTGTAGTGTAGTAAGACACTACCAGACCAGATCATCCAGCAGAGAGAAAAGTGAAAAATTTCAGAAATTTCAAAAAAAGAAAGCAGTTGATTACATAATCTCACTATCTCACCCTTTCACACGTGTCTTAAAATGACAGAGAGTTTAAAAGAGAGAGACGCGGTTCTATCATTATACTACTATACTACTATACCACTGTAAGTAAAATAAACTGTATTAAGATTAATGTATATAAGAATATATAGATTATGAAAGTTAATTAATGACTAGCTTTATCACCAATTGTAAATCCTTTAGATTGTTTATGTGGACTCCATATAGTCAATGCTAATGGTCTAGCATAGTAAAATTTTTCATATCCTTGCTTTTCATCATTATCATCATAATCATCATTAATTTCAGATTTACCATCAATATTTGTATTTTGTCCTTGAAATGTAATAGCTGGCATTATTATAACATCATCAACTTGTGATGGTGCAATTATTCCTGAAAATTGTCTATATGAAAATCTTTGTCCCTCTGGTACTTGTGGTCCAACAATTGGTTTTGGATCTTTATCTCTATCATTTTTAGCAACTCTTATAAATAATGCATTTTGTAATGAATTAAAATATTCAAATAATGTATCTGTAAAAATTGAAGGACCTGTAAATTGAACTAATGGTTCACCATTTGCATCAACATTATGGAAAACTTCATCCCAATCTAATGAATTAATTAATTCTTTTTGATTAAAAGTAATATATGTTATTCTTGCAATTAATTTTGCTAAAAATGGATGATGTGATTTTGCTCTAAATAAATTTGTTGAAAATTCTAATCTTCTATTGTATAATTTATTCCAATTAACATCATTATAATCAGCTGTAATACCAACAATAAATTTTCCTGAAATAACTCTTGAATCATACCAATATTTTAATGGTTTAATACATATAGTATCAATATCTGCATATAATCCACCTGAAATATAAATGATTAAATATTTTAAAAATTCAAATTTTAATCTATCATGTGGTAATAATCTTAATGCTTCAATAACTTCAGGTACATTTGGTTTTAAATAATCAACAACAATTTCTTCAGCTTCAGTCATTGAATATAAAGTATGATCATAATTATCATTAATTGATCTCCATCTTTCAACATGATTTTTACATTCTTCTGGGAATAATTTATCATCTGATTTAACTGACCATAATTGAAAAATATTATTTTCAATTTCATTTTTTGAATTATATGGGAAATAATATGATAATCTTGCTTCAATTGTATACATATCTTTAACATTTTTTCTAGGTGGTTTTTTAATCATTGATAATCTAGTATTAGTAGATGGATCATCATAATAAGTTGAATTGAATGAATTTAAATAATAATCATTTAAATTTAATAATGAATTTGACATTATTGAATCTTGTCCCTTAAGAGTTATATCAAGTAATATAAATATTGAAATTGATGATATAATTGCATATTTATAAGTTTTCCATGCTGATTTAAGGAAATTTATATTCAAATTTTGATTTGAAACTATATTATTTAACCTCTTGTACATGGTGATTAGATGAGGGGTGTATAATATAGAGTAAGTAAGTAAGTAAGTAAGTAAGTAAGTAAGTAAGTAAAGTAAAGTAAAGTAAAGTAAAACAATTTCTCTTCTCTTCCCATTTTTCTGTGTGATGAGAAGGGAGAGGGAGAGGGTAGTGTGTGGATTAACTCTATGCTCTTCTTCTTTACCTTCCCTGTTTTACTTTAGAATTCTGTTACTATTACTATTATAGTGGTGTATATGAGTATGTAGAGTGTAGTATAGTATAGTATAGTATATTCTACAAGGTGTTAAAGAGAATATAACCTAAATAAAAGACAATTCAACTTCAAATAAAGAGAGACGCGTTGAGAGTTAACTTTGAATCTCTTAAATAGACGGTGCAAAGTGTTTATATAAGCAATTTTCAGCCAAAAGAAAGAAAAAATTCAAAACAAACTGAAATTAACGAGTTTTTCTCTGATTTGGTTGGTATCTATGGGATTTATTTGGCGTATTATATGATAGTATAGTATACTTTAATCTGATCAACAACATTACTAGACTAGTTATCTACACTAACTACAAAATGAGACACAGAAGGGTTAACTGTCTTCTATTGACTATAGTATTCTTTATAGTATCACTATACTATCTTAATACTACTAATACTATCAATAGTAATGATAAAAACTCTTCTTTAAATCATAAAAATATTATAGATAAAACTTCAAAATTAATTTCAATAAGGCTTAAAAATGGTCAAATTATAGGAGGAGGTAATAATAAAGATCTAAAAAATTCAAATAAGGATATAAATACTGATTCAGAATTAGAATATATACAACAATTATCAACATCAGAAGAAGATTCAGAAAATTTGAAAAATTTGTATTTACTGAATGATAAAAAAAGTGGATTATTAATAGGTGGATCAACGGGGAATGTTGATGATGGTTCCATTTCAAGAATTCAATTTGGTAAAGGTCAAATACCAGATGATAGATCATTACCTATTCCTAATGAACGTACTATTCTAGAAGAAAATCTTATTAAAGTTACTTCAGAAGATATACTAAAAGGTGATATAACATTCCAAAACTATTTCAATGAAATTTTCCAATTAATGAACAAGAATAAATTAAATTACCCCTTGGCTGAAAGACTTACTTTAAAAGATGGTAAACCATTTATTGAAAATGTCTTATTTTACGCTCAGACATATGATAGATTAAGTGAATATGATGTTTCAAATTTTGTTAAATTCCCACCACAATTCGTCAATGATTTAACTTTAAAACATGAGATTGTAACTACTGGACTCCCCAATGAAATACCAACTAATTTCTATAATGGATCAGGTTATGTGATCGTCGGTGGTGGTAAGTACTCTTGGTTTGCACTATTGGGTATTGAAACTTTGAGAAAATTAGGCTCAACTTTACCAGTGGAAGTCATCTTACCAAATGAAGAAGATTATGAATTTGAATACTGTGATAAGATCTTACCTTCATTGAATGCAAGATGTGTTGAAATGAATAGAGTATTTGGTAAACAAGTTTTGAAAAAATTTGAAATTTCAGGATACCAATATAAATCATTTGCTCTATTATGTTCATCATTTGAAAATGCTTTCCTGTTAGATTCTGATACTTTCCCTGTAAGTAACCCTGATTTACTATTCACTTCTGATTTATATAAGGAATATCAGATGATTACATGGCCTGATTTTTGGAGAAGAACTACATCTCCATTATATTATAAAATTGCCGGTCTTGAGATCAGTAATAAGCAAGTACGTCACTTAAATGATTTCTTTACTGATCCAAAATACTATAAGGATATGAACAAAGGTGTTAAAAATAATAAAATTGACCCCTTTTTCGATATACCTTATCATGATAGAGAAGGTACTATACCTGACTGGACTGTAGAATCGGGTGAAATGTTAATCAACAAGACATTACATTTTAAGACTTTACTATTATCACTATATTATAACTTTGATGGTCCTTATGGTTATTATCCATTACTTTCACAAGGTGGTGCTGGTGAAGGAGATAAAGAAACTTTTGTCGCTGCGGCACATTATTATAACTTACCTTATTACCAAGTATACAAATACCCTGAAAGAGCTTATGGATGGTATAACAAAGAGCAAAATTTTGAACATTCATCAATCGTACAATATGATCCATTACAAGATTTTGAATTACTAAAAGAGACAAGATCAAATATTGAAAAAGATATCGAATTGGCAAATTCTTCAGGTAAGAAATTTGAATATGATTATGATAAATATTTTAAAGATTTTTTCAACGTTAAAAATTCTAAACCTATGTTTTATCACGTTCATGATCCTAAGATGGATCCATTTGAAATATTGGAAAAAAAATACACATTTGACCTTGAAGGAAACAAGATTAGAAATTTAGGTGAAGAATTCCCACAATTTGATTTCGACTTAGAACAATTCATATGGTCAGTTATAAATCATTATGTTTGTGAACAAAAGATTGATTTTAGTTATTTTGCCAATTCACCATGGAATTTACTATGTGAAAATTTCATTCATGAACAATTACAATTTTTACAAAATTCACAAAAAATCATATATCATAAATATGAAAAAAATAAAGAAAAAGAAGCAAATGGTGGTAATACTAAGAAAAAGAATAACAAGAAACTTGAATAGTAGTTTAGTTTTCCTCTTACTACTTATTTATTCATACCTTATTCATATATTAATTATATACTTAAAGCATTTTATCATTCATTTTATTAATTGTATATCTTAATAGAATTTATCATTAATTTAAACTTAGACTTAAGAGTATATATATAAAGCTTTAGTTCAAGTTACTCTCACGTGACCTTCAATTTTTCCAGACTAAAAAAAAAATTTTCAGAAAAAAAAAAAAATTTTATAAAAGTAAATAGATAAATGTAGTTAATGTTATAGTAAGTAGGTTGTAGAGTAGGCTTATATATATAGAGAGCAAGGTTATATATAAACAAAGGCATGTCCTCAACAAATCAAAGAATCACATTCAGTAGGAATCCTACACTACCTGCACAAACAACTCCGGAGCAAAGGTACTGGAGAGGATTCACCAGTTCTCAATTAGTGAAAGAGCATAATTCAGTAAGTCACATTCATTTCGACCCAAATGCACCACATGATTTTGCCGTCACTTCATCTACAAGAGTCCAGATCTTTTCCTCGAAGACTAGAAACGTGGTTAAGAATTTCACAAGGTTTAAAGACATTGTCTATTCAGGTGAGTTTAGATCAGATGGGAAATTACTCGTTGCAGGTGATGCTTCAGGTCTTGTACAGATCTTCGATGCACAACAGAGTAGAAACCTATTGGTAAATTTCCAACCTTCAACACATCCAACTCACATCACCAAATTCCACCCATACAATTCCACACAATTATTGACTTGCTCAGATGATAGAGTTGCTAGACTATACGATATTTCCAATACTTCCAAACCATTAGTTAGTTTTAAAGATCATGAGGATTATATAAGAGCAGGTTGTTTTATAAGTTCGTCCCAAAATTTAATTGTTACCGGGTCATATGATAATCACTTAAGAATCTACGATATTAGAACACCACAGAAACCCATCTTGAAATTTAACCATGGTGACCCAGTAGAAGATATACTCTCCTTAAGTCCTACGAATATTGTGTCTTGTGGTGGAAATACCATTAAGACATGGGATTTGACTTCGGGTAAGAATACGAGATCCTTATCGAATTTCAGCAAGACCGTTACATGTCTTTCCAATGCAGGTGAAAGAGGTTTGTTAGCTGGTTCCATTGATGGTCATGTTAAAGTGTTTGACTCCTCTTCATTAAATTGGGAAGTTAAATTCGGTTGGAAATTCGGTTCAGGTGTGTTATCATGTGGTGTATCTCCTAATCATAAGCATCTTGTAGTGGGGTTGAATTCAGGTTTACTTACTATCAGAACAAGGAAAATCGAGAAGAATAAATCAGAAGCTGCAGGAAGTAATGTTAATGCCGCCACTGTTAAATCATCAGCTTTTAAGCGTATGTTACGTGGTGCTGAGTACCATGGTGAATCAGAGTATAGAGTATTAGAAGCTGATTCTACCACCACCACAGGAGGAAACAACACTAAGAAATTAAAACAATTCGAAAAAGATATAAACGCATTCAAATGGTCAGAAACACTAGATTCGGCCTTAATTTCAGGAATGTCTAAGGATTTAACCCTTACTGCATTAGAAGAATTGAAAAACCGTGGTAAGATACGTATTGCATTACAAGACCGTGATGAAAATTCTATTGAGCCTATATTACTCTGGTGTTTTAAAAACTTGGATGATTCAAGAAATGTGAATCTTATAGTAGATTACCTCTCTGTAATTCTAGAGATGTACTATTACTTATTTGAAAAATTCGCATTTTTAGAAGAATTACTCTATGGTATCTTAAAGAAATTAGACACAGAGATAGCTATGTCAAAAGAAGCACAGAAAATTTCTGGTATGCTGAGTCTGTTATCATCATAAGTTACAATTGCATTAAGTCATAAAACACTGTATATTATTAAATGTATATAATATAATTATTTATTTATCTTCTTCTAAACCTTCCGGTTTTCTTACGATTAATATTGAGACGTACGAAATTGTTAGAGAGTGGATGTTTGCCCTTTTTAATCTTACCTTGACTGGCAATCTGTTCATTACGTCTTTTCAACCTAGCTCTTCTATCTTCTTCGTCTTCCTCTTCCTCTTCCTCTTGTGCTTCACTCACGTCAACATCGTAATCACCATCAGACTCATCTGCGTGTCGACTGAGTCTCGTCTCTAGATCCTCACCCTCTTTTTCATCCTCTTCCTCATCCGCTTGCTTCTCAATATCCATCTTCTTCTGAATCTCAACCATGCGTTTCTGAATATCAATACCTTCCAATTCATCAATCTCATTACTCAGATCAATCGTCTTCAACTTGCTTCTCCTAGTCGAACGTTTCATCGTCTTAGCCTTCTTCCTCTTCAACCACAGGGGTTCTTCAGGTAATTTATTACCGTCAACTGCTTCTTGATCACGATCTCCACCGGCTTCTGCATCCATCGCCAATTCAAACCTCTCATCTCCTTCTTTCTTCTCCTGTTCTATAATCGACTTTAAACTAAGTTCTTCTTCATTAGCACGCTGTAACATATCTTCATCGAATGTATCCTCTACTTTCACATCACCGTTACCGCTTCTTTTCATTTGAATTTCTTTATTCTCCAATGCGATCAACCTTTGAATATCCTCATCTTCTACACTCATCCACTTCTCGCGCTCCTTACTCAACTCTTTCAGGTCTTTACTCATCTGAAAGAATGATTTACCTATCGTGCGTATCTTCAGCATCGGACTAGGCTCTATTCTCAATTTAGAAGGGCTTTCATTCTGCATGATTGGTGTTTCGATTTCTGTCTTGAAATCTATTTTCTTCTTCACTGGTGTTATAAATGTGTAGTTTTTATCTATATCTGATTCTTTATCGTCATCTTTGTCTGGTGATAAATCAAAGAATAGTTGTAAGTTACTACCACTTTGTGAGTCTTGTCGGAGGTACTTTGGTGTCTCATTATATGAATTCTTAAGTAACTCTGCCTCTTTTCTCAACTTCACACTAGCAGGTGTAGTGGAAGTAAGTGTACTTTTCATTGGTGACTTACTTGATCTCGGAGTGAATAACAATTTCCTCTCCACGTGTTTTCCAGTGGGTGTCTTGAACTCTTTATCATCGATTATTCTATCCTTAGACGGTGTTAGGAGCGGTATGTTCAATTTCTTATTTGAATCAGGGGACTCAATGATTATATTCTCGTCTTTCCTCTTGCTTGGAGTTCTATTGAGTATTTTCTCTGGTGTCACTGAAACGTTGATATCGAATATACTAAGCACCCTACCGTTCAATTGTGGTGTAGGACCAAGCTCGTCGGGGAACTGTTCTGTTTCTGACTCTACCTCTGCCTCTACCTCTACCTCTACCTCCTCCTTCACTTCATCTCTTCGTATCTTTTCAGTCTGACTGCTACTACTACTACTACTACTACTCTTCCCTTTCTTACTCTGTAATTTCTTCTCTTTGATAATACTCAATTGCTGCTTGTACTTCTGATACTTTTTGTACTTTATCATCATACTCCTATCATTCCTGATATCCACAGCAGTAGGTTGTCTATCATTATGCTCTTTTGTGAAATCATATTCCCATGTCTTTATCTCTGCTTTTAAATTATCGAGATACTCTTCTAGTTCTCGTATGCTTGTCTTCTCTCTGAACTCTTTCACCTCTTTGGGTCTTGTCTGTACCGTTGACATCTCCTACCACTTCTACTTACTACTCACTTTGCCTCTTATATATCAGTTAACAAGATCAATCTACTAATCGTGTTTCTACATACTTACTTACGTGATGCTAGATCTTACGCGAGTTACTTTTTTTATATTACATAATCAAAGTCACGACAATTTTCATCTTTGTGTCGCAAATTCTCAAAACATATTTTTTCCCATTATAAATTCACATAGTTTGACGCTGTTTGTGGTTTCCCACTTTCTTGATGTTTCTCTTTCAGTAATCCCGACTAGTTTCAAATAAGTACCGTATTGAAAGTTTCAGTGCCGTACCGTTATTAGTCATTTTACGCTTTTTCAGAGAAAAGAGCGTGTTTCAAAGCCCCCCAAAGCGAGTTTAGTTTTAAGTTTCTTAGTTACAATGACAAAGTTC
>JAJLWP010000064.1:0-12345 GCA_030570755.1 Wenyingozyma methanosorbosa | reverse complement strand
ATATCAGTAGAAGTGGAACATTTGAGAGAAACTTAAGAAAAAGTGGCTGTGGAAAAGGTGTGAGATGCAACAATATTGAGATCGACGAAATTCGGATTTCAATATTTCCAACATTTTTTTTTTGGATTTTTTAAATTTTTTTTTCAATTTTTCAAGATGACTAAAATTACGTCTTTGATTGGAAGTTGAGTTTATTTTACGAGCCTCTAGTCTGTTGATTTTACTAGTTTTTTACTTATAGTTGAAGTATAGTATTAAGTAGTTGAATACTAACTTGAACACTCACTCCTTTCCAAATATGCTCTCAAACAAAGTAGGAAGAACGAGTTTGAAAACTCGTTCTTTGAGATCTATAATATCTTCAAATGCTCGTTCATTCGCAACACAACTCGATCTTAGTGATATCAAATCTCCACAAGGTTATGAATCAAGAACTCCTCCATATGCTAAATTGATCAAGAACTTATCAAAAGTTAAAGAAATCTTCAACAACCAACCATTAACTTTAGCTGAAAAGATCTTATATGCCCATCTTGTCGAACCTGAAGAGTTATCAAACTTTGGTAACAACTCAAGCTTGATCAGAGGTAAAGAATACTTGAAATTAAACCCAGATCGTGTTGCTATGCAAGATGCTTCAGCACAAATGGCTTTATTACAATTTATGACTTGTGGTATGCCAAATACCGCTGTACCAGGTTCTATCCACTGTGATCATTTAATCGTGGGTAAAGAAGGTGCTGATGAAGATTTGAAAAATTCAATTGCAACAAATAAAGAAGTCTTTGATTTCTTACAAAGTTGTGGTGAGAAATACGGTATACAATTCTGGGGTCCAGGTTCAGGTATTATCCATCAAATTGTCCTTGAGAATTTCTCTGTTCCAGGTTTAATGATGTTAGGTACAGATTCTCATACTCCAAATGCTGGTGGTCTTGGTGCCATCGCTATTGGTGTTGGTGGTGCTGATGCAGTTGATGCTTTAACTGGTACTCCATGGGAATTAAAAGCTCCTAAAATCATGGGTGTTCATTTGAAAGGTCAAATGAATGGTTGGACTTCACCAAAAGATGTTATCACTCACTTAGCTGGTATATTAACCGTTAGAGGTGGTACTGGTTACATCGTTGAATATTTTGGTGAAGGTGTCAAGACTTTAAGTTGTACAGGTATGGCTACTATTTGTAATATGGGTGCTGAAATTGGTGCTACTACATCAACTTTCCCAATGCAAGATGCTCATTACCGTTACTTACAAGCTACTAATAGAGGTCCAATTGCTGACTTGGCTAAATTAGTCAATGAAAAATTCGATTATATGAAAGCTGATGAAGGTTGTGAATATGATAAAATAATTGAAATCGATTTAAACACTTTAGAACCAAGTGTTAATGGTCCATTCACTCCAGATTTATCAACTCCAATCTCTAAATTAAGTGAAACTACCAAAGAAAACAACTGGCCTGAAAACATTACTGCTGGTCTTATCGGTTCTTGTACAAACTCTTCATACCAAGATATGTCACGTGCTGTTTCTATTATCAAACAAGCTTCAAAAGTTGGTTTGAAACCAAAGATTCCATTTTTCGTTACTCCAGGTTCTGAACAAATTAGAGCTACCATCGAAAGAGATGGTTTGATTGAAACTTTTGAAGAAAATGGTGCTATTGTATTAGCAAACGCTTGTGGTCCTTGTATTGGTCAATGGGATCGTGGTGAAGCTCAACCAAAAGATGAAAACGTTATCTTCACTTCATTCAACCGTAATTTCCGTGCTCGTAATGATGGTAACAGAAACACTATGAATTTCTTAACTTCCCCAGATATTGTTACCGCTATGATCTACTCCGGTGATATGCATTTCAACCCAATGACTGACTCAATCAAATTAGAAAACGGTGAATTATTCAAATTTGAACCACCAAGTGGTGATGAATTACCAAACAGCGGTTTCATAAAAGGTCGTTCCGAATTCTACCCTGAATTAGAACCAAAGCCAAAACCAGAAGTTAAAGTCAACGTTTCCCCAACTTCTGACCGTTTACAATTATTAGAACCTTTTAAACCATGGAACGGTGAAGAATTGTCAACCGCAGTCTTATTAAAAGTTGAGGGTAAATGTACTACAGATCACATCTCTGCCGCTGGTGCTTGGTTGAAATATAAAGGTCATCTTGAAAACATCTCTTACAACACCTTAATTGGTGCTCAAAACAAGGAAACTGGTGAAGTCAACGTTGCTTATGATTATGATGGTACTCCATACGGTATCCCAGAATTAATGATCAAATGGAAAGAAGATGGCCGTAACTGGTGTGTTGTTGCTGAACATAACTATGGTGAAGGTTCTGCTCGTGAACATGCTGCTTTATCTCCACGTTTCTTAGGTGGTGAAATCATCTTAGTTAAATCATTCGCTAGAATCCACGAAACTAACTTGAAGAAACAAGGTATGTTACCTTTGACTTTTGCAAATGAAAACGATTACGATAAATTAAGTTCAGGTGATATCATCACTACTAAAGGTTTGAAAGATTTAGTTGCTAAAGGTGGTGATAATGGTGGTTCCCTCTGGGTTCAAGTAACTAAGAAAAACGGTGAGACATTTGATATCGAATGTAAACATACTATGTCCAAAGATCAAGTCGAATTTTTCAAAGCTGGTTCCGCTATTAACTACATCGGTAACGTTAAGAGAGAATTAGAAAACAACAAAGCTTAATCTTACTATACACTTTCTTATATTCCTACACTAGACTATAGAACTTTTATATAATTTATAACATATTCGCATATGTTCCATACCAACTCATGTATTTAATTTTACAAATATAATTCTTATTTATCTTTTTTTATCAATTAGTTTCTATTAATTGTTGAAATTACTCGTCTCTTGGTTGAATAGCACAACTCAATTTCCAAGCTCTATCATCCTCTTTCAAGTTGATTTGTTTAACCTTCCAAATTTCTAACATGATTAATTCTTGTAGTGCCGGTATACCTGCAATATCAAACATGTTTTCATCAATGGCGACTTGTTGATTACCTGGCTGTTGCTTCTTCAAGAGCTTAATAGTATCAGATCTCTTCAAAGTACCCTCGGCGTTGTCCTTATTGTAAATCTCACCTAATTCACCAATATCTCTGTATGGGATTTGCAACACTTGAATATCCGAAATGATATTGGTAATCTTGAAGTATTTGTCGATGTTGATGAGTTTTTGGTTGAGGAAACTCTTGGTGTTGGTACGGTAATTTGGATTACCATCAACGACAAATGTTAAATCTTGTAAGAATAAACTCAGGTATGGCACTGTTGGCAAGTCTAAACTGTCTTCCATGTTTGAGGCAAGGAAATCTTTCAATTTCATTCTGTAAACATTGTAGTTTTTCTCTGGATGAATAATGGAGATCAAATATTGATACAGGTCTTTGTACTTATCAGGTAAGTCTTCCCAGATCTTTTTAACTCTAGAGATCAAGAAACTTTGTAATGAAGTCATAATTGATGCTAAGGAGTTGAAGTTACAAAGATACAAACATGAAATTGAGATTTTCAACCAACACTTGACAGCATGAACTCTTTGTCTCATATTCAGCTTAGGATGTAGGATACTCTCAATAACATAGTCAGAAAGTAAGTTTGTAAACAAGACTGAACGTTGAATATTTGGTGACAAGTTAAGATGTAATTTCTTGGTTGTGAAATTCTGATTCAATAACTCTTCAACTTTGATAGAACAGAAAATCTTACTTTCAATCAAGGTTAATTGTTTAGCAATTTCTAATCCATTGAAATTCAACAAGGCTAAATCTTGGTTCAAGATATTCCAACTCTCTTGTGAAGCTTTCCACCATTGTTCAATCAGCTTTTCTGTTGGAATAGCACCAAACGCTGATGCTCCTGGGGTGTAGATCAAATTTTCGTTGACCCAATGATCACCTAACATATTACGATATGAAGTGATAAGTTTCTCAATTGATCTGTATTGTTCAGGTGATAACAATGAATTACTTCCAGCCGAGCTCTTGATATTCAAATTCACATTTAATCCCAAACTCATACTTTTTCTGTTGGTACTTATAGATGATGCATATGAGTTTCTTGTGCTTATTCTATCCAGTTCATAAGTATCAATATCATCCAAGAATGAATTGTGCATATCAAATTCACCCAATACATCATTGAAAGAAAATCTAGAAAGATGTTTAGAGACATGTTTTTTATGGAATTTTGGTGAGATCTTTCTAGGAACCAATTGCACATCATTATCGATATTGTTATAATAGTTCAATTTGTCCTTGACTGTTTCAGTGGGTGGTTGACGAACTAATCTTGAAGCAATCTCAATAAGTTTAGAAGCTTCCAAAGGCAAGTACTCCTTCACACCTTCATTGAAAAAGTTGATCAATGGTGCCAATAATATATAATCAGTTCTTGGTTTCCAATAACTTTCAAGCCATAATTGAAATGTCTTGCAAACAAGCTTACGTCTACTCTTTATCTTAGATGCAACTGATGAATACATTGTCTTAGAAGCGCTTCCTGGAATCTTTGCTTCATTTGATAAGATGGAGTTGTTAACGTCAAATCTACTGATCAATTCTTCAAGTAAGATACTACCATTGGAAAAGATTCTGAATGTCAAGAAGAAAGTAGAAATGAAGAAATAGTCTGGTGGATTCGATTCATCTGTCAGAAGGTAAACCAAACTTCTGAAGGATGCACCAATAATATGAGATTCTTGAACTGTATCTCTCAAAATTTCGTCTTCTGGATTAAATAAGTATTCATTGTTATTATATTCATCAACTGACGTGTTGTAGGTTGTCGGAGAAGATAAACCCAAACCTGGAACGGTCTTGCTATTCAATGCTGGAGATTTTTCACCAAGTAATTGATCAAAAGTTCCATCATTACCACCAATGAAAGGAGAAGAATTTTTAGATCCGATACCAGCTAAAAAGTCTAAGCCATCAGAAGTAATTTCCATATCACCAGCATTACCAGTTCTAAACATGGAGAATCTCTTAGATGCTCTATTGTTGAATTGTCTTTGTTGTTGTACAAGTTGAGGAGATCCTTGTGGTGAGTTTGTTGAATTTGCCAATTTCTTATAGTTCTTCAGTTGTCTTGAAACATCTCTATCATTGACCAAACCAGTGGTAGTTTTCTTGAGGAAAACCTTTGGAGAGATGTGGACTTTGATAAAATCCGGATACTTTCTAGAGTCTGGTAACTCGAAATCTCTGGTGATCATCAAGAAACCTTTGATCATTCTGGTAGATGATGAAACACAACTGATTAGTTTACAAGTAGCATTTATAACACCACCACCTTCTGCTGAATAGAAAAATAACTTACCGGTCTCAACTCCGTTTGCATCCTTATGAGTTAGTCTTCTTTGTAAAGCATTTCCTGTAGAGTTGTTAGACATGTTGTTCTTGATGTTTCTTCTGGTTGCAACATCTGCTAAAATCTTAACATTTTTTGCCAATTCAGCTGTTAATTTGTTCATTTCAGAGTTATTCATCTCCAAGAGCTTCACTTGGGAAGATAGTGGAGGTTGATTCTTAGGAGCTTGATATTCTGCTGGAATCAAGCATACTGTAACTTTTCCGACATATTGCAACTCATTAACCAAAAGCAAAATTTGATTACTTATCTTCTCTAATAATTGACAACCTTCGATATTATGTTCGACTAAATCGAGTCTTCCTGTGATCAAAGCAAGGTAAGATACCAGATGACTGTTAATTTCATTAATTCTAATCATGGCATGAGGAGGATGTTCGAGATATGGTACTTGTGCAAGAATGGATGGAGAGGATTTCATTTTCAGTGCCTTATTCTTGACTTTCTTGTTTTCAATGAACAAGCTATCACTCTCTTTGCCCCATATGTCCAAATATGTGATTGCTTTTCTCAAAACATGATATGTCATCAACTGCAATAACTCAATCTTAGTTATATCGAATGTATGGTTATAATCCTTAGCTTTTAATACCAAGTCATACCAATCTCTCAACAACTTCTTTCTCATCTTTCTGATTATTGGTCTCTGTTGAATGATATCATTTGTTCTTGAAAGACAATTAGTTTCATTAAGTAAGTTTTTAACGCCATCGGAGATTTCATTGATGTAGTTTATATCAAAAGTAAAACCTTTCAATGAACCATCACTATTGTACAAAGGCTTGCTCTGCGTGTTTAATAAAAATTTACCACCCGCTCTGAATAGTTTTCTCAAAGGTTTCTTCGTAGAAGCAAGTACAGCATTTGGCGATTTATCTTCAGGAGCGCTAGTATCGTCATCCACAGTACTCAATGCTGGTCTGAAATAGTTCATTGGGACCCAACCTCTTTTCAAACTGTTGATCAATGTAACTTCACCCCAACCAGAGTCATCTAATGAATATGTGAAAGCTATCTCATTACTGTCAAAAGACAAGCAAATAGAAGCATCACCTTCAGACTCTAAAGTTGATGAGTCAAATGAGTATAGAGATGTTATAAACAAGGCTGATTCATCTTCTTGGTTTTCAAGTAGCTCTTCGTCATCATCTTCTTCTTCTTCTTCGAGTTTGTATTCACCTTCGTTGGTTTTGGCTATTTGATCAACATATGTGCCCACATTTTCTGTAGTAACTGTAGCCCTAGAACCGGAATACGACATGTTACCATTGGAAGTAGAATTTTCAAGCATCTTCCTATCACTTATACTTTGATGTAAGGAAGGCTTAATTGAGATTCTTGGTTTCTTTTGAGTATTTGAAGATGTTCCCGACGTTATACTTTTGAATACTGCACTTGTTGGTGTATCTACTGTAGTTGTGGTACTTGGTGTTCCAATTGATTGCACCCCATTTTTAGTGAAGTCTAAATCTTTTGGTTTGGCTGGAATGTTGCTTATCTGATCTTCATCTTCTTCTTCTACCATGGTTGATAATTTAGTTTCGTTTTCAAGGAATCTGGTGTTCACGGGTGAGGCCTCAGAATAAATACTAGAAGAGACACTTAGGTGATTGTTGTTTTTGTTACCATTGTTATTTGATACTAGCGTTGGTTTCATAAAATCTGTCTTGGAAATATTGCCGAATCTAGAATCAGTTGGTGAAGAAGCATTAACTGTGGTATATATACTTGAGGTGGTACTCATAGTACGTGGATTTGTTGGACGTTCAACAGTCTCATCAGCTTTTGCATCAATTTCGGTTCCATTGCTCTTATCAGTGAGTAAAGCATCAGAAGCCATACCCAATGGGTTCAATATCAGACTGCTCTTGGTAGTACTTTGAGGTTGTTGCAATTGAAGTGAGAAGTCCAATGCATCATTGGATTTGGTTTCATCATCTTGAGAAGTAATACTTGATTTATTCTCTGGCTCAACGTTGGATGTGGTTTCATTTGTCTCAACTTGGCTGATATTGGTTGGTTTTTCTTCTCGTTCTTCCAATTCTTCATCTTCCTTTATCTTGTTGGAAGATGAAGCAAACATATTCCGCAGTCTAGTACTTCTTGGTTGTTGAGGTTGTAAAGATTGACGTTCAGAATATATGCTTGATGATATACTTATATGTTTATCTACAGTATTGTTCTTTTGTGTGGCAGTTTCATTATCTTGAGGGTCGCTAAAGTTCAGTCTTTCTAGACCTCTGCCAACAACGTCAGAATCTATTGGAGAAGAAGCAACTGGCTCAGGCTTGATTTTGTTATCTCCTGCTCCAGGCATGACACTTTGGATTTTCTTTCTTTGTTCTTCGAAATCGTCATCTTCATCAGCAGCATCTTCATCGACTTCAAAAATAGGAGTGGCCATAAGTGGAGAAGCAGCCCTTGAAAATCTGGCAGAGACAACCCTCATTTGAGGATTGCTCACACCTGCATCTTTTTTGGGGAGTACTAGCGAAGGCTCAGGATTTGATGTATTATCGTTGTCTGGAAATTTGCTGAAATCCTCAAAAGTGGGAGTCTTGGCATCCAATTTGGGAGTTGAATCTAGATCATCTAAGACGTTTTTACCTACTTGAAACTGGGATTTGGAATTTATTGATCGAGCAAAACTTTCTTCTTGATCTAAGTCAATAAAATTGCTATCTGAGACCGAGGAATCATCATCTGTATCGTCCTTGTTATTATAAGCTTTTTCGTTTTTCGTTGCGAAATCAATAACTTCATTGGTCTTGACGGTAGTTGTTGAGTTCATAGAGGTCTCCATATCATTAGAAGTATCGTTGTAGGATGAAGAATCAACTAGTGAAGTTGATAAGTCGTTGTCCATAGTTGGGGTTCCTTTTTTGGATGAGGTACTTTTTTGTCTCTTGATACCTAAAGCGTCTGTTAACATGTGACTCAAACTAGTTATCTTGTTGAACTTTCCTGAATTGCCATCATCTTCCAATGAGGGCACATCAGGTATAGGAGATGATATGTTCTTTACCACTCTGAGGGGTGTTGTTGATTTCGACTTTGGTAATATGTCATTCAAGGACTCTTCATCATTTAGGCTCTCGTTATCAGTTTTGGATTGTTCTTTAGTCTTTTCAAACTGCCCAGCATTGACTGGTGACATTTGAAAACTCACAGGTGAGTTTTGGTTGGAATCTTTAAGAAACTCTTCGTATTTCGAGTTATTTCCCATATCAACCTGCTCGAAGACAGCCGTCTGAGGGCCTATCCACGAACCAGGCATGGGCGAGGACATTTTCTCGATCAGATAGTTAAAATCATTTTTGTTCTTAGGTGTATTTACTTCTTCATGTGCTTGTATGGAGTTCAGTGTATGAGTAGTATCTATTTTGAGAGCGAGAGGAGAAGTTGACTTGGTATTTGGAGTATCATCGAGTGGGAACGAGTTATCTTTCAAATTTGGAGTCAAAAATGATGATGATGATGCAGCTACATTCTCAATTGTAGTCTGAACATCTTGTGCTTGCATATCCGAGCCAGAAACTATTGAAGTGAAATCTTAAGTTAGTATACATCTTACACCATGAATTGATAGCTTGTTGTAAAAGTAAAATGATTTCAAGTGGTGTCTGCCCGTCTTAAGCGCAATTCACACATGAAACTCTGAAAAGTGGGAGAACATACCTTTTGAAGAGGTTCCATTTGCCTCAAAAGTAAACTGATCGTCCTCTTTCTCTTTAGCTACAGAGAAGACCATTATATTTTTTGTACTAGTGACAGAATTGAGTTGAATAAGTTATCATCCAGTTCAATTTCAATTTCACGTGAACTGATAAAGTTGCATAATTTTAATAAGGGGCTCTAAATAATTTTATCTCGTTTTCCTGTTTCAATTCTGCACTGTTTCACTGAGTGAAAAAGTAAGGCTGTAAAAAATGTGTGTTTTTTCGTGTCTTACGAAAAAGACGCGTCAATTTTAAAAAAAATTGCTTAGTTTTGTTAAGTACAGTACAACATTTATGTCTTTGAAAGGAAATTTATGTCTCAACTTTCTTATCAGAGTTAAAGTACTGTTAGACATGTTAGACATGCTTGACTACGTAAGAGATATGTCTATAAGGCTATATACAGCTAGATAGCTGGTAAAACAGTAAACTTATAAAAACTGTATTTATAATCTATAGTACTAAGAAATTTCAGGTACAACAAAAAATTTCTCACTACTTTAGAAATTTAAATTTGTATTGAGCTGGCGTTTATCAGAGATTCAGTAAGTTTAAGTCTCCAAATATTCACGATGGTACCTATCAATTTACAAAAACTTATTCTTGACAGTTAAATATGATGTAGACAAGCATATATGGGTTAGTTGAACAATAGTGAAACTTGGATCTTTCAGTAGCGTGAAAAAAAGAACATAAAAGGTGCTCTTATACCTGCAAAATGTACTGGATTGAAAATATATGGGTATGGGTAAGTATTTGGGCGTTGTGATCCATTCAACTCATCATAATTATACATGGCTTATATCTTTCTCTTACATTCTTATAGTATACTTATGAAAATTATATAGAAATGATCAACAAGATACGTAAATGGCTTCTCAACATTTCTCTTCTTCTTGGCCTTATTCTCTTCACCAGCGGTTCCATTCCTGAGCTTCAGCGTACGATTGCTAGGCCCTGGCTTCGTGCCAGCCCCTTGAGCGCCGCTCCTTGGTCCATTGTTGTTGCCCTTGGCTGTACTATTAGTCCCTCTGTTCATTTGTTTTTGTCTAACCTTTAAAGCGTCTGTGTAGCCATCTATATAGAAGTCCGCAATAGGCTGCCAAATTGTCGTCCAGATTTACCCCCTCGAATATTGGAAAATTCACGACTTTTCAGGAGTTTCCCAAAAAAGAAAAGCTACCAGTTTGCTGCATTTACAGCTCCCTTCTAAGACTTATTACTGCATCACCACACATCCTACGGGCTCACGCTTACCATCAGCAGATACGTGCAGCGATTGGCTAGCCATGTCCCACCCACCATGTGGATTTCCCTCCACAATGCACAGCGATGGCCGCTGAACTTTGACTGAACTTTGACTGAAGTTATTTACAGCCAAAATCTTCAAATATTCAAGATGCTACAACTGCTCACCCACACAGGCTACGCCTCCCACGCATCCCACAGCATCTAGCCCACACGGTATCTACTTCCAGCAGCGACATTGAACTGATCTGACAGCTCACTCCTTAACAATCGGCTAGTCAAGTTGACCCTCACCCAAATTTCCACTCATGTTCAACCCCTTGTATCTCTGCCATCTCTGGTCCGATCCTCATACAAACAGCAGCATCTACATCACTGGCTTGCACATTATCAGTGGTTTTGAGGATCGGAGACTCTCACCCATTCAACCACTCTACCACGCCATTACCAGACCACCACCAGACCACCACCTCCACTACCACAATTCCACTACCCCCACGCCACACACAACGCCCTCACCCCCACAACTACCCCCCACGCACAGCACACCCTTGGACGTACACACACATATAGCTATCAGCTCACCACCATGTCTACAGCACTCATAAAAGGCGTCCAAGTATTTTCGAGATTTCTTCAAAATTCGATTTTGCTACATCACACCACCATCATCTCGGACAAAACAGCCAAAGTTAACTCGCGCATACTCCGTCCTCTGATGCACTACGCACCACTCACCACTTGCAATCACCATCTCTACAGCACCCACAATCGGCCCTCAAAGCAATTTCTCAACCCCCTCAAAAATCACTTGCAGCCAACATGCCCTCTGAAAAGACAAGTTTTTCGCTCAAAAAGCTCACTCGCGCATACTTCACTCCCTGTTTCAACCACCCACCGATTTTCTCGCGAACACCATGTATACAGCACACGCAATCAGCACTAAAGGTAATTTTCACCCACTACCACCCAACATTTTTCACATATAATGCCTTCTATCTCCACCACCACAACAGCAATGCACACTTGGCTTACCACATCCAACACCCCTGCTATGGGCGCACACAACACATTAACTCTCCTGGTTATATCACTTCTACAGCTCTCACAATAGGCTTCGACAGTCTCAAATCACGAAAAAGGCAATTTTCTCTAAGTGTGACTTTTTTCACCCTACTTTTAGCCCACGTCGAATTTTTCCAGACAATGCCTTTACTAGTTACATGCTCTACGGTATACTACGAGCCACGGCGCACATCCCAATAGGTTTGAATTAGCGAGATCGTTGTCGACGCACCCACTGCAAGCCTTAACACGTTTTTCAAAAATGGAAAAAAAGCCCCTTGTCTGACTTTACCCCCTTATATCTCGATCACCACAACTCAAATTGACAATCGGCTACGGCCAGTTTATACATCTGCTCTTCAAGTTTGCCATCCATCACCAAATCGACTTACAACTCCAAGGATTACCCCTCCACCACCTCATAAGATAAAGTACTGCTTTTTGGCAAATTCCATGATTCACCAGTTTCATCCCTTTTTCTCTCTCACCAAACAAGTACCACCCACACAACATGCTCTATCACACACTTCTGGTCTCTGCGCACACACCCACCCCCAAAAACCATCTCACTTCAGACTTCCAACTTTTCAACTATCACCTCAAAGTCATGCACTCCGCATATTTCAAGCCGTCAAAAACCCACATATCACCTTATAATTTTGCAACCACCCGACATGCCCACCAAAGACACCCACTCATATGTACTTCTGCTCTCGCTCTTTCTAATAAACCCTTTACCTAGTCCATCCCATGTGTATAGCACCTAAACTCGAAACCAATACATCCCACGCTATTTTGTCCAAAATTTTGTAAATCTCGCCTTTTTCAAAAAAAACCTTCTTTTTTCCTGAATTGCTGTCCAATCGCCCCAAAACCAGTACCAGCATAATCGCTGGC
>JAJLWP010000063.1:0-13192 GCA_030570755.1 Wenyingozyma methanosorbosa | reverse complement strand
TCGCATTATTCTCTGCTTGCACTGTTCCTGATTTTATTTTTACTTGAAAAACACAATAATTGTTAATTAAATAAGCTCCCCCCTCTTATTTAGTTTGTCTATATTATCAACAGTTTAATTTTATTATTTTCCCCCCTATATTATCGAATTACTAGTAAATCAGCTTTCAGTTTTTAATAGAATTCATTTTATTAATCAAGATTCATATATACTAATTTATATATAATCTATAACTTTGACCCAACAACGAAGTTTACACCTTTTGCGATATTACCAGCTAATTGATTTCTAGCAATATCAACCAATTTTTCCTCGTCATTAATAGTGGTATGTGGCCATTCGACCTTTTCGATACCTTCTGAGCTGATCTTGATTGGCAAACTGAAATAAGAGAGTTCTTTCTTCAGCTTCCTTTCGAAAATTTGGTCTCCACCTTTATTACCTGGCAAATGTATATAACTGACTTCGTTCACCACTTGACCTTTGTTGTTGAATGCGAATAATAGAGACTCTGTGAATCTATAAGCAGCATATGCCATACTCAGCGTTGCTGATCCAGCACCATTCTTAGCCTTGACCACTTCATCACCACCATATTGAACACGATTGATCAATGCATCAAGAGTTTTCTTATCGAGTTTCTCTACTTTATTGCCGATCTCTTTGTAGACGTGTAAAATTGGCACGATTGTGTCTCCTGAATGACCTCCGATGGTAATAACTTTACCTTTCAAGGTAGGAGGCTCGACGTTTATAAGCTCTGACAAGAAAGTTTCCAGTCTAAGCATATCCAATGTTGTGATACCGAACACTCTACGAGGATCAAAAACCTTATGCTTCTTCAACACCTCAACTGCAATTGGAACCGTTGAGTTGACAGGATTGGAAATGATACAAATGAAAGCTTTGGGGCATGTCAAGGCACACTCACTGACTAAACCACGTACAATACCGGCATTTATATTAAATAAGTCATCTCTTGACATACCAGGTTTACGTGGGATACCAGCTGGTATCAACACGATATTTGACCCAGTAAGACATTTCTTCAACTCTGTTGTATCGTTTTTGTCTAGCGGTCCATATCCTACTGACTTTGAACCAGAAGGTATATGTGATAAGTCTGCAGAGACACCTTTAGCATTCACAATATCGTATAATGATAGTTCATCTATGTCTTTGTTCAACTTGAGTAGTAATGATAATGGTTGACCAATACCCCCAGAACATCCTAAAACTGTAACTTTAACCATGTTTGTAATCGTTTAACTTTTTGTATAATAGCTTTTTCTAAGTATACTTAGTTGCCAATGGTCACAGTGAAAAGGAAAGTAGACACAGTGGGAAGCATGTGGTTTAAATAGTCCAAAAGTATGACAAAAAGGAAAGCAAATGTGGAGTAATGTGATTCATTGACATGTGAACTGATTATTTTTTTCATGAAACAATAATTTCCTAATTGGGAGCGGATATCCTATTTCCTAATTTGGTCATTTTTGTCATGTTATTCTATTACACATTTCAATCACTTAAATGTATTTGTCTCTTCTATTTATACAGGGTTATCATAGAATATAGTACTTGTCTTGGTACTTCTGGATCAGCCAGGACAAACTTTCTTGTAAGTTTTCACCAGTGTACGCACTACAACAGACAACTTTCCACTCATGATTAGTTAGGCTGTTCAGGTTCAATAATTGTATCACTTTTGTCACTAGTTCTTCTCTATCGCCTTTGTATAATTCGATTTTGTTGATCAATATCAGGAATCCACAGCCTGTTAGTCTGTCTTCTTCTAGGATCTTCAAAAACTCTTGATAACTTTCATGTAATCTCTGTAAAGAAGAGGCATCGATCACCCATATCAGAAAATCGGTTTTTTCGAAGTAATTGAACCAGAAAGAACGTAATGATGTCTGACCACCAATATCCCAAATGTTCAAGTTGAAATTCTGGAAATTGACAGTCTCAATGTTGAACCCCATAGTTGGCGAGATTTGTTGTACGTCTTCATTAAGTATAGACTTGACGATAGTTGTCTTACCAGAATTGTCTAATCCTAGCATTAAGACTCTGATTTCTTTCTCTTTAAGCTTCTGCTTTCGTATTATTGACAATAGTCCCATTATCGTTTTCCTCGAGCCTTTATATCCTTAATCTGTTGTTCAACTTTTGCACCTAATGAACTATATATCAAGATCACATATAATCATAGAAAGCCTAGTACTGTTCATGATCTGTTAATGGAAATGAAAACGCGTAAAACCTCTGCGACGCGACTAAAATTTTGATTCAGAAAAAGGCAAACGAGATTAAGTCATTTAGATAGACAATAGTTAAATCATCTCCATTATCTTTTGAAATACTGATTTAGCACCTGCAAAACTTGATTGACCGTCGTTGAAAGAGAGTGTTATGGTATAAAAATTGATTTGATTGAATAGAGTGTGTTCTGTATGAGTCTTCTAGAGTTCGTCATAGATGTATAATAGACGAAAAGTTGCTAAGAGCAATAATACTGATAAGCGAAAGCAAATGTCGGTATTCTCGTACTATACCGAGAGAGCTGAGCTATTGAAGTCAGATACAATAAATTTAGTGAGTAGTGATGAAGAGGAAACTTTCACTCCAAAGAAAGAAAAAAACATAAGCATTGTAAAGCCCGAGGAAAAAATGGAGAGTATAAATATTGAATCAAAAGAACTTGTTTGTGGGGAGAGCAACTCCGTAGACGCTGCTACATCTTCAAGTATATCTGATGCCTCATTAAAGGTTGAAGATGGTAATCTATTAGAATGCTCTCCCGGTATTGAATATGAATCTCCACTGTTTGTTGCTGATGGCGAAGGTGATGAGAAGTTTGTACTTCCCATTGATGCTGAGAAAGAAGTTCCAGCAGTCGACGGAGAAAGTATGGATTGTCCCGTATGTCAGTTGGATATAACATCACTTCGTGTTGATGAAAGAAATGCTCATGTGGATGAGTGTTTGAATCCCCTGGTCAAGAGTGGAAGCTATGTATATAAATCGAGGAAAGGTGATGTAAGCAGTCAGTCCCAAACGAAAACCACGCGAAGGAAGGGCCGAACATTGAAAAGAGGTGCCGGTGATGAAGAAGTTAAAGTTGGAGAGAGCTCACAAACGATAGAAGAAGTTGCAGAGATTAAAAAACCAAAAAGAAAACGCCCACCGATTCCAGAGCATAAAATTTTGACTTTTGAGAATGGGTTCAAGATCGCAGTAGATGCATTCAATTTTGAAGTGCATGAAGATATAGACATTTATCTGTTGACTCATTTTCACTCTGACCATTACGGAGGACTGACTAAGAACTGGTCAAATGGGTCTACAATAATATGCTCAAGAGCAACTGCTAACTTATGTCTGACTAGATTCAAAATGGATGAAGAGCTTTTCTTAAAGATTGACATTGATGGAGAAATAACGATCCCCAATACAAATGTGAAAGTCAAATGTCTTGATGCAAATCATTGTCCAGGAAGCGCTATATTTATCCTGGAGTCAGAGAAGTTCAGATACCTACATTGTGGTGATTTCAGAATCAATAGAAAAATGATTGAAAACCTAATGCATTATCATTTTGATAAAATATACTTGGATACAACATACTGTAAAGCCAGTTACAATTTCCCTAAACAGGAAATTGTCATCAAGTCAGTCACGCATTTCTTTGACGAGGTTGTACTGAAGAACAAAAATATGCAAAAAAGAGTCACTGATTTCTTTAGTTTGAAATTGGGCAGTCTTGGGAAGGATGATGGTAAGAATTTTGCTAAGAATGATTTCTTGGCGTGTGTTGGCTCTTACTTCATCGGGAAAGAAAGAATAGCTCTACAGCTTGCAAAATCCCTGAATACGAAGATATACTGTAATCACAGTAAGCGCGAGGTGTATAAGTTGTTTGAGTGGCCAGAGCTACTAGAGTGGGTCAGTGATGAGCCTCGAGATTGTCGTGTCCATATAGTATCCATGCGAGATCTCAACAAGGAAGTCTTGACTTCTTACTTGAATATGTACTCGAAGTATTTCAAATCAGTTATTGGATTAGCGCCTACGGGATGGGCTTATAGACCTAGTGTCAAATGGATGAATGAAATGAAATCGGATAGAGAGATATTACATGAAATCATGATCAAAAATGGTGTTTCTCAGGAATCCGATGCTCATTTAGAGATGTCTGGCATAATGTCAAAGCAATTTAAGAGAGATGACATTGTACAAATCTATCAGATTCCATACAGTGAACACTCAAGTTTTCGAGAATTGGCGTATTTTTGTTGTCTTCTCAGGTATGACGAAATTGTACCTACTGTGAACAACGAGAATGAGGAGAGCTTGAGATACATGATGAAATGGATCAATATGTGGAAAGAGGAGAGTGACAAGCCAGATGATGTTAGAGTGTATACAATTGACATGTTCTAGTTCTTATATAACTGTAAATAGAATATAATATTTTGGGAATTGGTTTTTAGAACAACATCAGTAAGTGTAGTAGCCGGGTAAACAGTACAAAATTTAGTCAGCAAAGATGGAAAGACAGAGAAAAAAAATTTTAGAGGGAGTGAGGAGGACTTGTAAATAATTTCTGTTAAATGAAGTAAATTCTCTAATTTGGGTAGTATATCGTTTGCACTAGACTTAGTTTACTAAAGTATATTCATATCACCATTCAAGTGTTATAACATATACCTATCTTATTTCAATCTACAATAGCTACTCTATAGCATTCACTTGGTTGTTTACTGAGCATCAACAGATTATAGTCAGTAAAAGATCTAAGTGTAAGGTGTTGGTGTTGTGCTGTACAGAAACTGAAATCAAAACAAGCAACGCCAAAAAATTCTGTTCTACTTCTACTCAAGAACAAACTTAAGTTCAAGTTCTAAGTTTAGTAGTCGTTCAGTTTGTATTTTGATTCGATACAATTCAATACAATCACTCATTCATTGAAGCACATACCCTGGGTATCCGATAGTTTATAAATCTATTTGTTTTAATAGTACATTTTCCCACATTCACATATAGTTTAAGGCATCACACATCATAGTATAACCATGGATATTTCTTTGATTCTTGAGAATGCTATCCTGAACCCGGATCCACAAAAGAGATCAGAAGCAGAAACACAGCTTTCTACACTTGCTGAGGAAAACTGGGTGAGTTACTTGGGTCTCATGGTACAGGTCTTGGGTGATGAATCTAAAAAGACAGAAGTTAGAATTTTAGCCGGTTTAGGTTTAAAGAATCAACTTACTTCCAAGGATTCAACTAAGAAATTCCAGCAAGCTGAAAGATGGGTTTCCATTGATACTGCTACAAAGGCACAAATAAAAGAAATTGCATTAAACAGTTTACTTACAAAGGATGATCGTGTCGCCAATGCTGCTGCCCAATTAGTTGCGGCCATTGCCGATATTGAGTTACCAAGATCCGAATGGAATGAACTAATGCATATAATAGTCGAAAACACCAAAGCTGATAAGCCTGTCAACGTTAAGCGTGCATCTTTATTGGCCATTGGTTTCATTTGTGAAACAGCAGATCCAACAAACCAAGCAGTTATCTCTCAAGCCAATGGTATCTTGATCGCAATTGTTCAAGGTGCTCAATCATCAGAAACCTCCACTGTTGTGAGAAAAACCGCCATCAATGCATTGGTTCACTCTTTAGAGTTTATCGCTAGTAACTTCCAAAGAGAAGGTGAAAGAAACTATATCATGCAAGTTGTCTGTGAAGCAACCCAAGCAGAAGATCCTGAATTGCAAGCCCTAGCATTCGGTGCTTTAGCCAAAATCATGAGTTTGTACTACCAATATATGAGTGTCTATATGGAAAAGGCATTATACGGTCTTACTGTTGCAGGTATGCAAAGTCCAAATGAAAAAGTTGCATGTATGGCTGTCGAATTCTGGAGTACAGTATGTGAAGAAGAAATGGACTTACAAATTCAAAAAGAAGAATTTGAAGCTACAGAAGATGGTGAATTACCTGAAGATATAAGATCATATAATTTTGCCCTTGTTGCCATCACTGACGTTTTACCAACTTTGTTATCATTATTGACCAGACAAAACGAAGATCCAGAAGATGAAGACTGGTCTGTTGCTATGGCTGCAGGTGCTTGTCTAGGTTTATTTGCTCAAAATACTGGTAACTTCGTCGTTCAGCCTGTACTGCAATTTGTCGAAAACAACTTAACAAGTGACAACTGGAGAAATAGAGAAGCCTCCGTCATGGCCTTTGGTTCTATCTTGGACGGTCCAGATCGTGATCAATTGAGTATACTTATTATTCAAGCTTTGAAACCAATCTTGAACTTGATCAAAGATGAAAGTTTACATGTGAAGGAAACTGTTGCTTGGTGTTTAGGTAGAATTGCAGACTTGGTTGTTGATGCTATTGATATCAATACCATGTTACCTCAAGTGTTACAAGCACTTGTTGATGGTTTACAAGACCATCCTAAAGTTGCTACCAACTGCTGTTGGACGTTGATCAACTTAGTGGAACAACTTTGTCAAGAAGCACCACAATCCCAAACAAGTGTCATGTCTCAATACTATCCTTCATTAGTGCCTGCATTGATGACTATAAGTGGTGCTGAAGATAATGAACACTCTTCTAGAACATCTGCTTATGAAGCTTTATCAACTTTAGTCTTATACAGTGCAAATCAAGATATTCCATTAGTCAATCAAATTGCAAGTGAGATGTTAAGTAGGTTAGATCAAACAATCACATTACAATTCCAAATGAGTACTGAATCTGCTTCAGCAACTAATGATGCTAAGAACAACTTATCTGAAGTCCAATCAAATGTCTTATCTTTATTGACCAACGTAATCAGAAGATTTGGTGCTGAGATCAGCCCTGTTGCAGATGAGTTAATGGAGAAATTCCTTAAGTTATTACAGCTTCAAGGCTCAACATCTATAATTGAGGAAGATATTTTCATAGCGATTTCATCAATTGCAGGTGCTGTTGATAAGAACTTCGAGAAATACATGCCTTCATTCTTACCATTCTTGACTCAAGCTTTAGAGAATATCGAATCTCCAGTTTGTGATGCTGCCATTGGTTTAGTGGTTGATATCTCTCATTCATTAGGTGAAAGTTTCATTCCATACTGTCAAGGTTTCATGGCAATCTTGGGTAACACATTATCCAATCCATCTGTTAGACGTGAGTTAAGACCATTGATCTTATCATGTTTTGGTGATATTGCTTCTTCTATTGGACCAGAATTCATTCAATACTTGGAAGTTGTCATGAACATCTGTAACTCTGCACAGCAATTAACTGCCGAAGATGAATCATATGATACTCAAGTGTATGTCAATGGAGTTCAACAAGCTGTATTGGATACATATGTTGGTATCGTTGCAGGTTTACACGATTACCCAGATTCAATCTTCCAATACTATCCTCAAATTGCTCAATTCTTAATCAAAGTTTATGGTAATCCATTCCTATGTTCAAATGATGCTGTTTGTAGATCAGCAATTGGTCTTATAGGTGATTTAGCTGTTATTTTCCGTGATGGTAGATTGAAAGAATTCTATCAACAAGAATGGATCACTGATTTCATCAAGAGAACCAGATCAAACCCAAGATCTTCTCAAGCTACAAAAGATACTGCAAGATGGGCTAGAGAACAACAAAAAATACAACTGGCATTATAGAACTGAAACTCTGTTCATGTATGTGTCTTTTGTGTTTTTGGTTATGATAATTTATTTTTGGTGGTTGCCTTTCAAGTCATTTCTGTTTCATGAATGTCATTTTGTTTTTGTGATTTTATTATTGTATATATTTTTTGGTCTCTTTTTAATTTCCTCTTTTCCTCTCTTTTACCTCCCTCTCATATTTTATTTAATATCCCTTTTTAGTGTATCTCCTCTTTTTACCTCTTTTGTTTATATTACTGATTAGACTTTGGCGTCTTATCAATTATCATTTTTACATTTACTCTTTTTAATGTCCTATTTTATGAAACTTACTTTTCCCTCTCTCTCTTTATTCCCGCATGAGTCTCTGATGTAGAGCTCAATTATGTTAAATCTTTTATAGTCATCTTTTAATCTTTTAATCTTTTCATCTCCTTTTCTCTTTTGGATCCCATTTTAATAGCTTTGTATGTTTGTTTTTACTCTCCATCTGAAATGATATATTTCCCGCTCTAATGTTCTCTTCAACTCTTTTGAACACTTCTGTTCCCTCCTTTATTCCTGATCTCCTGTTCATAGTCACACTTTAACGTCGATACCTTCTACATATCTGATGCACTTACAACGTATACAACCCATACACATAAACTATATACACATCACCATTGTACATAATCCATATACACAGACTGTATACACATCCTATCGTATATACGGTCTACATATACAACTATATACAGCACATACCCATACTTCTACCACGCAATCGCATACCCTATATATATACCCTACATGCAACACCCATTTACACGTTTACATAGGCTATATATATCACCCATTACCCTGGGTCAAGGGGTCAAGGGAGATAGGTGATAGGTTATGAGGTTATGAGTTAAAGGTCATCGTTTATAGGTAATGAGATGCAGGTCCACCCTTCACCGATCCTCATCCCTCAGCTTCTCTCTCCCATCTCCTTGTCACCCATCTCCCATTCCCTATGTATGTGAGATAGGGTCTATATATATAATGTACATATGTTGGTAGTCTATATAAGTCTACATATGTGAGTGGCAGGATCTATATACTATCTACAAGTATGAGGGGGGTGATCCATATATAGGTGCTGACTAGTCAAAAGTAACAGATTCCATCATATTATGTCATATAACTTTGGCAAGCCTTACCATCATCTTGTATGGTGGTAGTGTTAGCGACAAGCCAGTGTTAATCTATTCTATTATAATATGTGGTGCTACAATGACAAATTTTACTACCATCTTGTATGATGGTTTAATATTGTCAAGGCAAACATTCAACATTAGTAGCAACCCAAGCGCTCAGGTTGCCTCCTACTAATTGGCAATCAGCAGTAATAAAACTAAAATTGAGAAAGTTAAGTTATTAGTAGTAGTTATAGCTTCAACACTATCTGTTCCAAATCTCCCTAAATCATATGCTTTATATTCCTAATAGCTCAATTCTGTATACCCAAATTATTGCCCATTTACTATAGAGTTAGTGGTAACTCAAACCACTAACTATATTCTTCTATCATGAATTGAACCTGTGCCTAAGTGGTTCAATATTAAATCAAGAAGAAAGCGCCTAAACACTTAGTGAAAATAATCAAATTGAGCTATAAGTAAACAAACCAACAACAAGTACATAAAGTCCCAAGTCAAAACATAAACCCCTCAGTACCCAAAAGCCCCCAGACCCTCAATATAACCAAAAGCAGTTTCCTTCTTCATAAACACAAGAGAAATATACTTCACCAAACCAAGTCTTATTTTCAAACCAACAAGTATGGGTTAATTTTCTTATCAGCAACTGTGCACTTTGCTGATAAGAGTTAGCTCTGGGCAGATGCATAATGTAGTTGGCTTTAAAAGTAACTCTTGGTGGTTGATATATTGCTTTTGTGTATAAATTTTTGTTTGTTTATACCTTGGCTAGGAATATTTGGCGCTAGGCGCCAATCAATATTGTACTTGTAGTTGTTGTGTTTTTCTTGTTTTTGGAATTCCAAAGCATATGGTAGGTCGGCCTAGCCCATATACTGTTATCAGCAGTTGTGGTTTAGTAGTTAGTATTGTCGTTCAATAAAAATTAAGCTCTTTGCTCTTTGCTCTTTGTTTACAAAAAGAGCTCAGAGACTTGAAACAGTAGTACTTGTCAGTTTTCTATCTCTTGTATTAGTGTTCTCTTTTGATATGCCATTGATAAGTAGATGTCATGTACTATCTATTGGTATTCCATATAATACTAGTTTATAGTGTAACACAAAAAATAAAGCTTCAAAACAAAGAAAACAAAGAGGTAAACAAGGGAAAAAAATAAAATAACTAGTAAACAAGGAAAAAAAACAAGGTTCAAACCAAATAGGCGCTGTTCATAGTTGTAGATAGTACAGTGCCAACATTGAAGAAAGTATTGTTATTAATGTAGCGAAAGATAGTAGAGTTTATTCTGTTTATATAGATATACATAACTACATAGTTAGCAGTAGTAAAATATATAGTAAAGTTGTATAGAAGTAAATTGAGATTCTGGTCCCATAGTTAAGGATTCAAAAGTGGAGCAAAAATTTGAAATCAGAAAAATAAAAATGAAATCGAGAAAACGAAATCGAAAATTGAAAATCAAAATTGAAAATCAAAAATGAAAATGAAAAAATGAAATTGGATTTGAGACTTGAGACCTGAGGGAAGAGGGGAAGTGGAGGGGTACGATTTCAGAGAAATTTTAACTGAAAATCGTTTTTTGGGAATAACTTTGGCTAGAGAAGACTTTTGTATGAGGGACCGACCCTGAAAAAAACCGGAAAAGAACTTGGCTTCAGATGGTACACTTTAGAACGCGAGATCTAACGCAAGGAACAAGATATGGCCCAAAATGATGATTTTAAGATTAGCCATGGGCCCCATATGGACAGGATAGTTAAGGGAAACTGGCAGTGCTAGAGAGGAAGGGTAACTGGGATTTTAAAAACATATAGTTAAAGAACTCTCATAGTTAAGAAATACGGCTGTGCTATAAAAGGTGGTTTCTTTTTATTTCCTAAAATGGAAATAAATTAAAAAAATTAACAAAAATTAACAAAAATTCAAAAACTGCAGGTGAATTTTCTTCAAACCTCCAAAACAGCCAAAAAACCATGTAATTTCAATGCAAATTGTTTGACTATCGATTTGAACAGAACACACGAAAACTCCAAAAAAAACTGCGAAATCATGAAAAAAACCGAAAAATCACGAAAAATATTGCGAATTTCACGAAAATTATTACCGATTGCTGTAGTGGTTTTCAGCAATACTTTTAGTGAATTTGCAATATTTTTTGTGATTTTTCGGTTTTTTATAGAATTTTGGTATGTTTTTTTAGTTAAACTGATAGTCAAACACGTTGCATTGACTGTATCAAGAATGTTCCTGACAATCAAAAAAAAAAAAAAGTCGAAAATCGACCAATTCGCAAGCAACACCTGGTCCAAAGCCTGGCTGTGCTAATTTTGATTTTGTTTCAAAAATAAGACAAACAGAAGATAGAGGCAGAGTGCGTCTGTTGAAAGCACCTTTACTATACTAACAGTGCTAGACGATTTCTATTGGTTAATCTTATCTACTCTCTTGTTCTCAATCACTATGGGAGCGCATTATCTAGTATAACAATGCGAGCATATAGCCTTTAAAAGTTCTGAAAGTAGCAATGCATTTAACGACAAATACTGTTTCTTACGGTTTGCATAACTATATAGGTTGGTTTCGGTCTTGATATACAAAAGGTGCAATAACGTGTATCTATAGTTAAGGCTTAACTATGAGAAAACAGAAAAAAACAAGGAAAAAAATTGAACAAGGAAAAAAACAAGGTTCAAACTAATTTGGCGCTGACCACATTTGTGTATTGCATAGTGTCAAAATCAAAGAAAGTGTTGTCTATGCTGTATAGGGTTGTAGTAGAGAAAATACTAATTCCTATGATATATATAACTAAATAGTTCGATATTGTTGAAATGTTTAGGTCGCACCGTATGACATTGTTAATGTCGCACATTATAACAAGTGTTTAGATCACGCATTATAAACTTACCCTGCTTTATCCAAAACACAATATATAAGAATGGGTTTATCCCCATCCTCTCCTCAACCAGCCTTTATGTATTGTTTATATAATAATTAGCTCAATAATCAGTAAGTCATCTTTAGAATATATTAAATTATATTTGACAGCTTTGAATACTTTAAAAGAACTAAAAACTCAACTAAAACAGATATAATGAATAAATAATAAAAGCAACTTGTTGAAGGGATGATTGAAGAGTGTCTAAATTATTCACAGCTATTTGATACACATCAATAAAATCTTAATATTAATTATAAACATGTTAGTATATATGATATATATACTATATGAACAAGCTGGTTGAGTAAAAGATGGGAATGAACCTATCTTTCTATATTGTGAAAATCATGTGCCGTTGTCACAACATTTTTCACGTCGTACGCTGCAATGCTTCTTTTACAACATTTTAGTTGTCGTGAGATAAAAATGTTTCTATTGCAACAGTTTTGTTGTCGTAGTAGCATAATATTTATACTACAACAGTTTAGATGTCGTGATGCAATTATCTGATTATTTAGACTGCGTGGCCTAGCTAATTGAAGTACATGACCTAGTTAATTCAAGTACATGACCCAAATAGTTTAATACAACTAGAAGTATAATAAAAATCGGCCCCCATAGATAAGGAGAACAAGGAAAATCAAAAACAAGGTCTCTCATAGTTAAGGATGCTCTCATAGTTAAGAAATATGGCTGTGCTAGAAGAAGTGCTAAATGTTTATCGCAACATTTTTATTGTCGCGAGATAAAATAGTACTTATGTTACAACAGATTATGTGTCGTGATATAATTACCTGATTATTTAGACTGCGTGTCCTAACTAATCAAAGTGCTTGACGTTGATTCAACTGTGTGATCCAAATACTTCAACACAACTAGAAGTATAATAAAAATCCGCCCCCATAGATAAGGACAACAAGGAAAATCAAAAACAAGGTCTCTCATAGTTAAAGATGCTCTCATAGTTAAGAAATATGGCTGTGCTAGGAAAGCTCTAATTATTGGTTTTTTTATTTCCTAAAATGGAATACTTCAAGTGACTCTCTCAGCCTCCAAAACAGCCAAAAATACCATGTTTCAAGCATGTTTCTGGCAATATGGCTGTGCTAGAAAAATGCAATTTTTGATTTTTTGACTTCCTAAAATGGAAATAAAATGAAAAAATTAGCAAAAAATTCAAAAAATTCGAGTGAATTTTCAAGCGAATTTTTCAAACCTCCAAAATAGACAAAAAGCCCGATCACAAATATTTTTCTGGGAATAAGTAGCAAAAAAAAAAAAAAAAAAAAAAATTTCGAAAATCGACCAATTCGCGACACTTGGAACAGTTGTCCGGGCTGTGTATTGAGTGTATCACGTGATCTAGAAATGCTTTA
>JAJLWP010000062.1:0-13317 GCA_030570755.1 Wenyingozyma methanosorbosa | reverse complement strand
AAAATTACAAAACCTTTTTTTTTTTAATTTTTTTTTTTTTTTTTTTTTGTAAATTTTTTTTGAATTTTAAAATTTTTTTTTACCTGCTTTTAAGTGATTATGATATGGTTGAGTGTAGTATAGCCTTAGGTTAATAAACGACAAAGCAAAAACGATAGAAAATGGCCGCACCTACAGCTAGAAAATTACAAAACGAAGAAGAGCTCCTGCAGCAACAGCAGATACCAACAGAAACGAACGATGAAGTGCTAATTGATGCCATGATGGATGAAGATACCGAAGAAAATGCTAATATAAATACAAATAATACTACTGAAAGTAAAGCAAACAAACCAAAACCAGGACAGTTGATAATCGATGCATCTACAGGAAAACCAAAGTTTCAATCTCAAAGTGAATCAGGTATGAAGGTGAAATTAGAATCACGTAAAGTTAGTATACCACCACATAGATTGACTCCATTAAAGAACTCATGGCCAAAGATCTACCCACCATTAATCGAACACTTGAAATTACAAGTGAGAATGAACCTCAGAACTAAGAACGTTGAATTGAGAACATGTGTGAAAACAACAGATCCAGGATCTTTACAAAAAGGTGCAGATTTCATCAAAGCATTTTCCTTAGGTTTTGATATTGACGACGCTATCGCATTATTAAGATTAGATGATTTATATATCGAGTCTTTCGAGATTAAAGATGTTAAGACACTAAATGGAGACCATTTATCCAGAGCAATCGGTCGTATTGCAGGTAAAGATGGTAAAACCAAATTCGCTATTGAAAATGCAACAAGAACCAGAATTGTATTAGCAGATTCAAAGATTCATATCTTAGGTGGCTATACACATATCAAAATGGCAAGAGAAGCTGTTATGAGTTTGATTTTGGGTAGTCCTCCAGGTAAAGTTTACGGTAATCTTAGAACTGTTGCATCAAGATTAAAGGAAAGATATTAGGATATATATTAATAAATAGTTTAAAGGTTTAAAGCATAGTTATTCTTTATTTTTTGAAAAGAAACAAACGGTATATAAATAGTAAATGATTATGTAGTTATAAAAGTTCTGAGCAATATATTCATGCTCAGGGTTAAACGTAAATGAAAAGAGACAAAAATGTAATGAATTATGTCAATAAATAAATTGAAAAATGATTATGTTTTGTTTTTCGAATGGAGTATTCCAACTTAAAAGCAGATATTTCCTTAAAAAAGACCTAATAATACAGCAGCGACACCAACAGCACCTAAACCTGAACCGACATTCACTTTATCACCGGCGTTTGCGGTGGAAGAATAAGATGAAACAGCGGTGGAAGAGGTAGTAGATGAAGCCTTGGTAGAAGAAGATGAGGATGATAATTTGGTTGTAGTTGGTTTAGCAGATGTCAATTTGACAGATGATTTGATAACTGAAGAAGAGGATGGTTCAGCGGATGATGTAACAGCTGATGAGCTAGCAGATGATGAAATGACTGATGATGATGATTTGATAATGGATGACGATGATTTGATAGTGGATGATGATGATGGTTCAACTGAGGATGATGATGAAGTAGATGGAGCAACTGATGATGAGGTTTCAACTGAAGAAGATGAGGAGGTACTTGGAGCAACAGAAGATGAAGATTCTTCAGTTGAAGAGGATGCAGCAGCAGATGATGATGAGCTTGATGAGCTTGATGAGCTGGATGAGCTGGATGAACTTGAAGAAGTTGATGAACTTGATTTCACGGTAGATGAAGATTTAGCAGAAGATGAGACAGCCTTAATTTCAGCACCAACATCATCACAGATAGATTCAAACTTATCGTAAGCGTCATCGTAGTTACCATCTGGACAAGTGGTTTCAAGGCATGATTTCATAGCTGAAGCTTCATTTTCACAAACACATGAGATTTGGTTCAAAGTTGAACAGTCAGATGAAGATTTAACCACGGAAGCTGCACAAGCTAATAAACAAGCTGGTGGTGAATCAGCGCTGACATGGTTGATGTAGTATGATAAGATGTAAGCTAAAGGTAAAGCGAATGCAGATGATCTCATTTTTGTTGATAATTGTTTTTTTCAGTTACTTGAGCGTAGCAATATGAGGTATCAATGAAGTAAATTGGAAAACAATTAAGTAATATAAAAGAAAAAAGAGCAGTAAAGAGGTAGATGTTATAAAGAATGTTGTTTATTTTATTTGTTATTGTTATAGAACTAAAATCAAAACATCAAAGCAAATCGTGAAATTTCCTCGAAAAATTCTTTGTTTAGAAAATTTTTTCTTTCTATAGAAATTTGTTTTATTTTTAGAAATTCTTTGATAGAATGGGTAGATATGGTAGCTTTTCAGGTTTATCTGTGAGGGAAAAAAGTGAGTTATATAACTCGTATCTATTCTTGTACACTTTATGTAACAACTACCTCAAATAATCTAATTTACAGTATAAATTGTGTATGAAATCTACCTGGAATGGCATTTCAGATCTTGTACGCCACCCTAAACTTGTTGTTTCAAGTTAACATCACCCGTGTGGCGCAGCTCCCCACATAAGACAATGTGGCAAGTAAAACTCTATAGAAAAAAAGTTTGAGATCAGAATGAGAGATTTTTTTTGTAGAGAGAGACTCACAAGAGTAGGTAAGATACTTGTGGCAATTAATATATAACACATACTGTATCATATTAACATGGCTAAGTATCATAATCGGCTGGTGAAGGAGCTGAAGCATTTTGATAATTGTCCTACTGTCAAATTGGTGACAGTGGACGATAGATTGGACTTGTTCTACGTGGATATCAGTATAAAGGATGATCATCCGATCTATAAGCCGAATCAGGTATTCAGATTACAATTCAAAATAACAAACAAATACCCATTTGAACCTCCTGTGGTACAATTTGTAAAGAAGAATGGTACATATGAGATCCCTATGCATCCACACATATACTCAAATGGCCATATTTGTTTGAACATATTGTATACAGAAGGCTGGACCCCTGCAAATACGATATTATCGGTATCCCTTAGTATTCAAAGCATGCTGTATAGCAATACAAAGAATGAAAGACCTCCATCTGACTCATCTTATGTGAGAAACGCACCTTCTGATCCTTCTCTAACGAGATGGGTCTTTGAAGATGAGACTGTTTAATGATTAACATACCCCTTATAGCATAGTGTAACTTAATGAAACACGACACTTTATGATGTCATGAAACTGTATTTTTTTTCTTATTTACGTAATCGGTAAAAATGTACGCTAAGATCTAGTTTCTCCATCTCCAACTTTTTCTTTGTGGGAACGGCGATTAGATATATCGTTACATGTCTTGTTCTTGTACAATTTCACTTACTAACTTTGTAAGTTTCGCAATTTGAACTTTCATGAATCGCCTGACTTATATCACAAGGTTTTCTCCAAAGTGTATGTTTATCAAGTCTCTGAATTACCAATTCCATATAATAGTGAACTAACTTTTCCCAGTCAATTACTCAACAATGACAAATTTGAAGTACAAGGTTATATCTTCCAATATAATCAAACCTGAGATTGATGACAGATCTTATCAGTTAATTGAGCTACCAAATAGCTTACAAGCTCTTTTGATATCAGACCCTAAGGCTGACAAATCTTCTGCTGCATTAGATGTGAATGTTGGCTCTTTCAACGATCCAAAGGAATTACCAGGTTTAGCACATTTCTGTGAACATTTGTTGTTCATGGGTACAACAAAATACCCAAGTGAAAATGAATATTCTTCTTACTTGTCTAAACATTCTGGTTTTTCAAATGCTTTCACATCGGCACAACATACAAACTACTATTTTGAAGTCTCAAATGATGCAATGGAAGGAGCTTTAGATAGATTTTCACAATTTTTTATCTCTCCCTTATTCAACCCTGATTGTAAAGATAGAGAAATCAATGCAGTAGACAGTGAAAACAAGAAAAATTTACAAAACGATAATTGGAGACTCTACCAGTTGTCTAAATCTCTAACAAATCCAAGTCATCCATACAATGGATTTTCAACGGGTAACAAGTTTACTTTAGGTGAAAATCCCACAGAAAATTTAAAACTTGATGTTAGAAATGAGTTGTTGAAGTTCCATAGTGAAAACTATTCTTCAAATATAATGAAGTTGTGTATCTTGTCCAATGAGTCAATTGACAAAATGGCTGAGTGGACTGTTGAGATGTTTTCAGATATCAAAGATAAACAGTTGAAACTACCACTTTATAGAGAGTCACCATTTGATTCTGAAAACTATTTGAATAATTTGATCAAGGCAAAATCTATTATGGAGTCAAGGAGTTTACAATTGTCTTTCCCAATTCCAGATACCAGTCCATTCTGGGAATCTAATCCTCTAAAATACTTATCGCATCTAATTGGTCATGAGTCAGAAGGCTCTCTACTTTACAACTTCAAATTGAAAAATTGGTCAAATAATTTAAGTTGTGGTAGCATGAATATTTCTAGTGGTTATTCATGCTTCATTATTGAAATTGAGTTGACCTCAAAAGGTTTGGAAAACTATGAAGAAATTGTTAAAGACGTATTCAAGTATATCAAAATGTTAGAAATCACAGGTCCTAAAGATTGGGTTTTCCAAGAATTAAAAGAGGTTTCTGAAATGAATTTTAGATTCAAACAAAAAGCTGGCTCAAGTTCAACAACTTCAAGATTTGCTGGTCAATTACATAGTTTGAAGTTTTATGATACATCCTTCCTTACCAATCCAATTGAAAAGATAACCGTTGAATCTCCTCAAATCTCTTCAATTGACCCCGACTATTTGATTAAGTTCCCTTCCATATTGAAGAAATTTGACTCTGATCTTATCTCCAAATATACTTCATTTCTGAATCCAAAAAATTTCAGAATGACATTGATCTCAAATGAATTTGAAGGTTTAGATAAAACTGAGAAATGGTATGGTACAGAATACTCTATATCCAAGATTAGTGATAAACTCATGAACAGCTTAGATGAAATATTCTATTCTTCTAAACATCTTGATGATTTATACCATTTACCAGAGAAGAATGAATTCATTCCAACTGATTTTACATTGGTTGAAGAAACAAAGAATACAGATTCCATTCCTCCAAAATTGTTGAAATCAAATGAGAACTGCATGATTTGGTTCAAGACTCATACAGAATTAAGTGGTCCTAGGTCTTCGATCACTTTGAAATTCAATTTACCAGGCTCTTCATCAACTCCACTGAACTCAACATTACTCTCTTTGTTTGTTGAATTGTTAGAAGATGAGTTGAATAGTGTCTCATATTTGGCTTCAATCTCTGGATTATCTCAACAATTTAATGTTGCAAGAGATGGTATTAGTTTAGAGATCAACGGTTACTCCCATAAGATTGGTAACTTATCAAACAGATTAGTAGAGACTTTGAACAAGTTTATTGATGGTGACAAATCCATTTGGAATGACAAAAGAGCTGAAAGATTTGAAGTTATCAAGGAAAAACAATTGAGGAGTTTCAAAAACTTTGGATTCTCTGTTCCGTATAATCAAGTTGGTCCAATGATTTCAGGTTTGGTAAATGAAAATGCATGGCTTGTTGACGATCAAATTGAGTCCTATAAAGGTGTCAGCTATGAAGCTTTGAAGAACTTCTCCTTGAACTTATTCAAAACTACCTTTATTGAGTTTTTGATTGTTGGTAACTTTAAAAGTTCAAAAGCATTGGAAATCTCAAATGAAATGGAAGATAAGATATTCAAGAGATCCATACAACTAACAAAATCACAATTCACAAGAGGTCGCTCATTGAACTTACCATTGAACAAATCATTTCACTTTGTCAAAAAGAACCCAGATGCTGAAAATATCAATTCATGTATTGAAGTGTTTGTTCAATTAGGTCAAATCGCAGAATCTCCAGAAGGTAGAATTAAAACCGAGTTGATTGCCCAAATTTTGAATGAACCATTTTTCAATAGATTAAGAACTCAAGAACAATTAGGTTATGTTGTATTTTCGGGTATTAGAGAAACTAGAACGACATTTGGTTTGAGACTATTGATTCAAAGCGAGAGATCAACTATTTACCTTTTGAATAGAATAAACAAATTTTTATCAGAAAGAATGGTCAAGATTCTATCTGATTTGGATGAAACTGAATTTGAGAAACATGTCAACGCTGTTATACAAAAGAAGTTGTTGAAAGTGAAGAATTTGAAAGAGGAAAAGACTAGATTTTGGAACAGAATTGCTACTGGATTTTATGATTTCAACAGAAGACAAACTGATGTAGATATCTTGAAGACAATCAAATTAAATGAGTTGATTGTGTTTTATAACAATAAGGTTCTCAATGATGAAGAGAATGGTAAGTTAATTGTTCACTTGATCAGCCAGTCTGTTCCTGAACAGAAGAAATCGAAGATCGTCTGTTCGTCAATCTCAAACTTTATCTTTTCTTTGAATGAATTTGATAACATTAACACAACTGATATTGATAACTTTATCTTGGAGAAAATCGACGATGATGCTACAGAAGATCTTGATGAGAAATTCCTCAAGTCAATTGTTGAAGATGACAAGTTTAAAGAGATTGTTGGTTCAGATTTCAAGTACTCAGATGAATTGGTTCAGTATGTACTTAGTGAACTTTCATTTGATTACAACAACCTAGAGAACTTCCTTGACCAAAAGAAGGAAAGTATTATCACTTCAGTTGGTGAGTTCAAGGCCAGGGTCCCACTCACTTCTGCTGCATATCCTTTAGTAGACTTGAATTCTTTCATGGATTCTGACACTGTAACTTCAAAATTATAGACATTTTATATAACTAGATTCATATAAAAATTAATGTATTCTTTTTCTTTAAAAAAGGCTGTGTAAAAAAATTGACACAAAAGGGACTTACAATAAAAAGGTGGGTGGTAAGATAGATGCATTCACAGAGACTATTAACTATCTATGCATACTCTTTAAACCAAAACAACTGGGTTTTAAGTATGAGCCATGGAGTCTGATAATATCTTAGAGGTAAATGAAAGAACAAGATTGCTGGAGCAAAATATAGAGTCAAATGATTATGCAACCACTACGACAACAATAACAAAAGAGAAGAGTTCAAATAATATCAGGCGTATAGTGCTGTACATTATATGCGCAATACTGCTTATACCAACTGTCATTGTCGCATACTGTGTATTTGCATTGAGCAGAACATATAATAATGCATTTGTTTTAACAGGAATAGATAACATATCGATTCTAGAAATAAACTCTACAGGTATATTGCTCTCGGTTACCCCCAACTTTCAATTCGATTATAATCATTTTAACTTGATTGACAGGTTTATTGCCAGGTCAACAAGTAGAGCCATAAACAATGTGGTCATAGAACCCATAGAAAACTTTGAGTTTTTCTACCAAGATGAACTTAAAAATTATGTCAAATTATTCGATATCTCCACATATGATGAGAACTATACAATACCACTTGCAGAAAATCAAAATAACCGCTTGGAAGTCAACGGACTCGTAACTGTTCATTCAAATACCACTGCAGCATTATTAAACACTCTGATAGATGATGATAAGATAGAAGTTGCTTTCAGAGTAGAAGTAAGCAGCGACATATTCATCAAATCGCTGAAAACGAAGAGATCACTTCATCTTGATAAAGTGCTAGATATTAGTCCGACCAACTTGAAACTAATCAATAATAAACTCCAATTAACCAATATCATTATGGATACCCCAAATGAGGAGACAATTTCAGTTGAAGGGACTTCGCAGGTATCATTAGAGGTGTCAATATTATCCATTGAAGATGAAATACCGAAAACCTCGTGGATAGTATATCTAAATGATTGTGAAAATAGACCAATACCATTTTTAACTCTCGACATTGACGGGTTCTCTTTGTCATCCAATGTCACTGTGTTACCATTTTATTCTGAAATTCAGCATATATCAAGTGACTTAACAAGTATTTGTCCAAATACAAAATTATCTCCAATTGATCAAGTGATAGATGATTATAACAACAAACAAGACATTGGTATCAAAATACGAAGTGGAGACGATAATACCTCAATTGATTGGTTATCGGATATTCTTTCACAGTTGAATGACATATCCTTGGATATACCTTACTCTGTTATTGATATTCCATTAAAAAATGAAGATAAATTGATCAAAGATGTCACAGTTAGGTCAATAGATCTCGATGTGAAAGAAGATACTCCTCTGCTCAAAAGTAGCGTTACTCTTGAGTGTGAACTACCTACTTTTATCAAGAACTTGATTGACGTGGATATTAAATGTGCAAAAGGTGCATTAACATTCATCAATACGGACAACGATGAAGTATTAACACTAGAGATGAGAAAATGGCAGAATACAAAGTTCGACTCCCAAACTATCGAGTTTGATATTGATATGGATGCTACAATTGGTGAGTTTAACAATCCATCTTCTACATCGTCAATTTTAAGTCAATTGATTCATGGTGCAGATAGTATTAAACCTCTATTCTTGAACGCTTTACTGGATGTAGAAGTTGAATCCAAACTGTTTGATGATTCAACAGTATCATTTCAATCAATACACATGGACAATATTGAACTTTCAATTATCAAACAAATTGAACCAATAGATGACATCCTAGGTAACTTGACTGCTAAGTTGGATGCCATTAATTTGATTGATGCGCAAGACTCAAAATCAGCAATTTTACTTATTGATTTACAATTGCTTAATCCATTTGATATAGCAATAAAGACAGAAACCAAATTTCAACTGGATTTATCTTATAACGACACTACTATTGGGCAAGTTGATTTGGTTTTATTTGATTCCGACCCCAGTGGTATGGTCAATGTCACGGGTATATTGACACTAGAAGTGGAATCTCATAAGCAAAAGGCGAAACTAGAGGAACTTTTAGGAAACTACGTATCTGGAAACTCTCCAGTAATCACACTTAGTGGGAACAACAAAACTGTTACCAATTTTCCTTCATTATCAAGAGTTTTGTCTGAGCTTTCAGTGTCTTTGAAACTTCCTCAGCTTGAAATACCTGAAGAAACTGACGATGAAAATGATGATACTCATACTGAAGATTCAATTTTCTTAGTAGGAAGTACTATGCATATAATGACTTCACAGATAGAGCTGAAGGTTTTTAATCCAATAAACAACTATGAGATATATGTTGACATCATTGAGGGAAAAGCATCTCATGAAGGTGTTACATTAGCATACATTGGTAAAGAAGAAAAGCTTTTGCTGCCGCCAGGCTATTCAGTTACGCCAAGGATGCCAGTTACTTATGTTTCAAGTGGGTTGGGTGGTGATATACTTAAGAAAGCACTAAATGGGAACTTGGAAGTTGACTCAAGTGCTATATTGGGTGTTAAACTAGGTGAATTATACCTAGAAATACTATATTCAGGTACAGGATTATCTACAGATATACGATTTTGAGAGTGCGAAACTCAAAAATATTATTGGGGGTGGGAGTTAAAAGGGGTTTTATTTTTTCTTAATTGGTTTTTTTTAGTCTCTCGTCAAAGATGGGGGGAAGCTGGGAAAAAGGTGAATTTTAATATACTTGTGTTGTTTTGATTTATTTACTTTAACTTAATTATATAAGTATATACCATCATAACTATAATACCATACAAAAATGAGTGATTCCATATGTAATGATGGTACTGCTGAAATTGTAGAGCCATCTATCCCAGGTAACTATTCTGCCAGAAAACAAAATAGATGGATTCCTGCAACTACAGTTGCCTCCTCAATTAACAATAGCATAGACGGATTAAGACAAAGTACAGGAGTCAGTGGAACTTCATCACCTGTACTTGTAGCTCCTTCATCTCCAAATTTACACAAGAGAGAAACAAAGAATTTGAATGACCATTACCAACATAAAGATATCGATGAAATTCACAAATCGATGAACAAGTTTGATGTATCTCCAGCTCAAATGTACTCAACAGACTCAGGAAAATTGTATCATGCAGGTTCAATCTGCTTAGTTTTAGTCGGTGTACCAGCTAGAGGAAAAACAAACCTTTCTATTTCATTGTGTCGTTATTTGAGATGGCTGGGTGTCAAAGCAAATCTATTTCATATGGGTGATTATAGAAGAGAGAGAGCCAAGGAAGTTCCAAGTGAGTTTTTTGATCCAAAACCTGAGAGTGTTGAAGCAGCAGCTGTACGTAAGAACTTAACTGAGTTAGTTCTTGCTGATATGATATCTTTTTTCAAAAATGATATGGGTCAAATTGCAATATATGATGCCGTCAATGGTTTAAGAAATGAAAGAAGAGATTTAGCAAATAAGTTACAAAAGGAAAAGGTGAAAGTGATATTCATTGAAAGCCTTATTGATGATTTAGACTTGCTTGAAAGAAATATTGCAGATGCTGCAAAATCACCCGATTATTTAAATTGGAATGTTGAAGAAGCAATTGAAGATTACAAGAAAAGAATTGAAATGGTTAGTCATTCTTATGAAGAGATGAAAGAAGATGAAGAATTGTCCTATATCAAGTTCATCAATTTTGGTGAAAGACTGCTTATCAATAATACTAAAAATGATTTTTTAACTGCAAGAATAATATTTTTCCTGATGAACTCAAAGATCAAAACAGGCTCAGTTTATTTCGCACGTTGCTCGAATAATAAACTTAGTTTCAAGAGTGATCCACCATTAGATAGTAAAGGTAAAGAGTATTCTGATAAGTTATCATCATCTCTTTTGAAGCATATATGTGAGACTAAAGGTTTTAAAGATATATCTGAAGTAAGCAAATACTTAACAGTTTGGACCTCAACTCGTCAGAGAACAGCACAAGCTGCAAAAGTTTTCAAAGACATTGGTATAAGAACATTACATCGTCCAGAATTGACACAGCTTAACCCAGGAGATTCAGAGGGTTTGACAGAAGAGGAGTTGAAGGAAAAATTTCCTGTTGATTATGAAGCTTACAAATTGGATCCATACCATCAGAGATATCCTAGAGGTGAAAGTTATCATGATTTGGCTGTCAAATTTGAACCATTGATATTGGAGATTGAAAGAATGAGTAATGATATCTTGATCATTGCTGATGAAACTGTGATCAGAGTATTCTATGGTTATTTAATGGCTTCATCGTGTGCAGATATCCCATTTTTGAGATTTCCTCAAAATGAAATCGTCAAAATTACATATAGTGCTTATGCAAATCATGCTGCTAGAATTGTAATTGATGGAGTAGAACCTGATTACTGTTGATGACTTTGTATTATTATCTATTTCTTGAGCTATCTGCATTATTTATTTAATTATTTATTTATTTATTGTGTATTCATCATGAATATATGACACGGTTATTTATTGTAGCTTTTGTTTCATAGGTTATTCGCAAAACTTAAACTCGTCTCAATTACACCATCAAGTTTAAAGTAGTAACTATAATCTCATATATACAGAAGCATGTAACAGAGCAGAGAAATATGACTATTAAGAATTCCAAAATAGGATCATCTTTGAAATAAGTACACTGCACAAAGAGATCCAGAACTACTTAAATACTCATTCTTTCCCGCTCTATCTTCTCTTCCTCCTGAATACTTTACTACATACATTATCTATACTCAGAGCTATAAAATCTCTCTTACTATCACTTCCCAATACAAGATAGCATATTGCTATTATCTAAATACTATTCAATACTATAGGTCTCATTACATTATACAATGAATACTAACTGTAACTATTAACTGCAACTACTTACGGGTTACTACTTTCAATATATTACAGAGCCTAATGAAGTAGTTTAAATTTCTTTGAAAACCTTACCGCGGCTGAAGTTTCAATGCACAGAAAATAGTTCACTTGCCATTTTACTAGCCACAATTTCAATTTTTTGAGCTCTCCATGAGCCACACAAAATTTAAGTAAGAGTTTTTCTGATAGCGAATTATGAAATCTGGGGAAGTTGGAAAAATAAGACAGAGATAATGATGACTGAAATTGAGTAAGACACTGAACAGTTGTATTACGTCTAATATATGGGTTTGAATGATGCTTGGCTATCGAGTTGTAATGAGTTTGATTTGTCGATAATTGAGATGAAGGTGTACTAAACACGTGAGCATTGGGCTTTAGTATTGTAAGCGAGTGAAGGAAGGAATGAAAGTCGATGAATTGTAAGTAAACTGTTATCAAATTTTACTGTAGTAAGAATATTGGAAAGACTAGCTTTGGCTATAAACTTTTAACTGTATCGGTGAAGGAAACCGTTGAGGAAATCGAGATGTGAGTGTGATTGATGCTCGATTTTTAAGTTGGAAAGACATGTGGTTTGATAATTGAGATGAACAAGTTCTGTATAAGTAGACTGTGGTATTGTAAGAATACTGTAAGAAAACAAGAGATTTAAAGCTAAAAGACTGAGATTTGTGTGTAAGCTGACTATAATCAAAGGTAGTATAGCGTAAATAAAAAGAAGAGTATTGACTAGTATAATTACTGTTTTTTTATTAGTGAAATGAACTGTACTTTGTTCGATCAAATGGGTGAGATTGGTGTAAATTATACAGTTGAAAAGGGTTTAGATTTTATTATTCTAGACTATAAAGTGCTACATAAGTAGACTGTAGTATCGTAAGAAATAACAAGTGATTGAAAGATTTGAGAAAGGAAGACGGGAATTTGTATGTAGATGGACTGTTATAAATGGGAATAGTACAGATTAGTTTGATTACTGTGTGTTTTAGAGTAAAAAAAAGTTGAAGTGTTAGTATATTGGCTTATGAAGTATTTCTGCTGGATTGAAAACGGAAAGTAGACAAAGCTTGAGATAATGTAAGGTGATGATGCTAATGAAGAAAATTTAACTTTTTGAAGTTGAATGGTATAAATAGTGGCGGTATTAGAATGTACTTGGTATTAAAATGTGCTTGAAAGAAAACTAATTATTAGTAAAACTTACTGACTGAAATTGAATGTTAGCATTTTGCTAGTTTATAGTTGATGGTGTATGTATGATTAGTAGTTGTCTGGAAACTGTAATGCTGGTGAAGTTGTGATAGCGAAAAAAAATTGTATTTGAAGTGAGTATTATGAAAGTTTATAGATGAAATACTTAGAGAGTGAGATTAACTGGACAGCTAGGTAGAAAAAATTGAGGAATGTTCGAACTGCGGACCGAAACTGATTATGTAAGACGTAAGTAACAGGCGGAGAAAAAGTAATCTCGAAAATGGAATATTACTGTTTTCGGGAATGGGTAGTGTCCGACTAAGTGAGGAATCGGAACGTATAATATTACTGTATTG
>JAJLWP010000061.1:0-13517 GCA_030570755.1 Wenyingozyma methanosorbosa | reverse complement strand
ATGTGTATGTGTATGTGTATGTGTATGTGTATGTGTATGTGTATGTGTATGTGTATGTGTATGTGTATGTGTATGTGTATGTGTATGTGTATGTGTATGTGTATGTGTATGTGTACGTGTATGTGTATGTGTGTATGTCTTTATGTCTTCATGTCTTCATATCTTCATGTCTTATGTCTTATGTCTTATGTCTTTGTGTCTTGTGTGTATGTGTATAAGTGTACAAGGGTATAAGTGTACAACATTATAAGTGTATATGTGTATGGGTGTACAACAGTATAAGTGTATGTGTATGCGTATGTGTCTGCGTATGTGTATGTCTTGTGTCTTTGTGTATAGCTGTTGTCAAGTTAAGCGCCAAGGGTATGTGGTCTTAGTGTTGCTTAGTCATAACTCTATCAAAGTTGTTCCTATCCTGTTTCAGTGTTAGGATTTTTTGAGACTCGGCTCTCTGATACAGAAGGAAGAAAAGAAGAAGAAGAAAAAATAAATAAAAGAAGATAAGAAGAAAAAATGATAATTGGTAGAAACGGGTCATATTTATACCCAAAAATCTGGGGAAATTTTTTTTCTAGGGGGAGATCTCCAGGGGTAGGTTCCCAAATTACCCTTTTTGGCCATTTTTGGTGTTCTAGAAGACTTTCCTATGAAAATTCTGAGGGAATTCCTTGAGACATTTGAAACCCATACACCAAATACTGTTTACGAATTACCAATTTTGGCTATTCCTGGTACAGGGACACAAATATAGGTACTAGAAATCTACATAGTAAATGGCCTTGTGTAATATAGGAGATATTGAGTGTCTATCAACTTATTAAAAACTATTGAATATATACTAGATACTTCAACCAATATATAGAGCGTTCTCAGAAGATACTTCTTGTTCAACTTGTTAAAAGATCCCTTGTCTTCAACCCCAGTAATTACAACATTTCAATTCATGATGCTCTATAACACTATGGTTCCAGCTGTTCAGTCTAATGTACTCTAATAGCTTCTATAAGCATGATGATGCTCCCTATTTACCATTTGATAAACTAAAAAAATTGTAATAGCACTTGTTGTATCTGGTAAAAATCTTTTGTATTCTGAACAAGAAGCTCTCTGTATCAATTTCTGATTCGTTCCCAGACATGTGTATGAGGTCCAATTGACATATAAGTGTATCAGTATTTGATGTGACATGTTTCCGATGCTATTTTAACTTTGTCTTGTAAATCTAGCTATGCTTATTGTTCAAATGACTCGTTGGTGTGATTTGTGGCCAAATCTAGCGCCTAGCGCCAAATTTTAAGTTGCTTTTAACAGTAACTAAAACTTGCTCGTCTTGCTTGAGAGTTGGACAATGGATTCTTCCATATTGTATCAACTATCCTAATACATCAAATAGCTCATATCAAGATTAAAATAGCTTCAATAAGTTAAATTATACCCTATTTGTGCACTTTGCTCCCTTGTTTTTGTCCTTTACCTTGTTCTTGTTTTCAAAAAAACATTACGTAATCAAAGTCATCAAAAGCCTTTGAAGAACTAACACAGCTTATTACAATACAAAGAGCTTAAACGGAAACTATTAGTCAACATACAATACATAAATTAGGCACTTTTCAAACACTATACGTCAGACAGAAGGCTTATCTTTGTTTGATGAATAGACTCTCATTGCTTCTTTGTCCCATTTGAATCACGGAACTCTCATTGTTGGGTACCCTGGTCTCTTGTTTTAGTGCTTTGTTCATATGGCCTAGACCGTAAGGGTGACTTGATAAGCTATCCAAGGTTGCTGATTGCAGAGCTATACTTGCAAAGATATGTACCGTAATCAATCAGATTTATTTACACTTCAACTTACGCTACTTTTGGCTTTTGTGTATATGACCATAGTTTAATTTTGAAGTATTGAGCTGAATAAGTTTAGCCTCTGAGTTTAGGAAATAGTTACCAATAATTCAATCAATATACAGTTATAACCTAAGATATATAGCTGAAGCTTACAGAAGTTTAGGTCTGATGTCTTGTAGTGATTTCAATTAGAGCTGGTACGATGTGCCTCCAATGTTTACTTTTTGAATATAAATTTTTTATAGTGGCTGTCAATTGTACAATATTTCCACCTAATATAGTTATTGTAAAACTAATCATCCACTATATAACAAAGCGTCATCAAACACTTTGGTTTTCACTAGAAATTGAGTCAACGGGTTAATTATGTAAAACTAATTTTGTATAACTATTTCCCTTAATGTATAAAATGGTGTAAAGTATAAATGATAGAGTGAAGTGCGTTTGACAATGATTCTAGTGTTTCTTGTAGCAGATTTGGGTCTTTTGGGTCTTTTACATCAGTGATATCTTTGTATTTATGTTGTTCATTCTGAATTAGAGTAACTAGAGTTCAAGCACAAAGTTTGTGTAAACAATTTCCCTTTGTCAAGATATGATGTAGCATGAGCAGTTTTGAATATTTTATGTTTATTGATGCATGAGAGGTACCTTTTAGCAGAGAACTGCATAATTTTACTGAAGTTTGAAATTTCTGTTTGTATCTGTGTTGTGTTTATCCTGATTTTGGGCTTCTAGCGCCTAGGCACCAAATTTTCGTTTTCAAAATTTGCCATCAAAGGGGCATCGAATAATTTTATAAGTGTATTGCCTGTATAACTGCTCCTCCAGAGAAATATATTGCTTCCTTTATAACCAAATTTCTCTCTTTAATCACTCATAAAGTCAAACCTTCCTCCACCTCCCTTTGTATAGGCCTCAAACACTTTCCTTGTCTTTTACAAAACAAAAACTGTTGTAACCATTGATTACATAATATTTTAAGTAAACAAGAATATTTGTATTACCTAATCAGGTGATGAACTAGAAGTACATTTTTGATTGAGCTTCACCGAGAAAAACAATACCACTGGTGGGACAAAATCATGCAGAGAAGCTTCAATGATAAATGTACTATCATTCAGAAGTGTTTTCGTTGAAATTAGAGCATGTTATACTGATATTTTGACGACCAAAAATTTCAAAAGTTTGCTTCGTCTATTAGTGCGGGGCCTAAATTTCTTTTAATGATGGGGCAGTGGCTCAATGGTAGAGCTTTCGACTCCAGTTGGAATATCAGTGCAATCGAAGGGTTGCAGGTTCAATTCCTGTCTGCCTCATACATTATATTTTTTGTTTTTTTAACGACTGACTGTACCTAATAATATTCAGGTAAATTTTTACCTAATGCTTGTGAGTAGGGTTAATATGCGTGTCTTATCATTAAAATACAAGTGGTCTATAGATTCTATGTTATTTATCGAATGTGTTGAGGGCATTTAACAATTACTTTCTCTTTCCCTTTTTTCCAACTTTTGAAGGGGCAGCAGCGTGCCCAGTTTGCTTCACATGTTGAAAAAGTTTATTTCTTGATGGGAACAATGATCCACAAGTAGCACACTTTTCAGTCATGGCAGATGATGTCGAGGAGCCTTTACTATTTTCAGTATTTGCTGAAGTGGATTCTAACGATACCTTGCTAGAGTTCCCACTTTTCTTGTTCTTGTTCTTCTTTCCTTTTCCTTTCTTGGAACCCACTCCCCAATCATCATCGTCATCGTCAGACATGTTCAAGTTCTGATCGAGAATGGAAGCAAGTTCTTTGAGTTTATCATCTCCTTTGAATGACTTATTAGACTTAGCTCTGGAATTGGAGAAAGAGTCGGACTTACTTTTCTTACTTTTTCCAAAATGTGAGAGTTCATCTAGATCGTCTTCATCTATGTCATCATCAACATCAAGCTCTTGTGGCGCGCTATTATCAATCGGTATGTCCTCTTCTGCATCTACCTTAGTTTCATCCTCTGTTTGAGCCACCTCATCGCCATCATCTTCAACATCGTCTTTTGCAGAAATACTAGCATCATCAAACTCTTCTTCACTCAGATAATCATCTTCTGATACTGCTTCAAAATCTTCATCAGCTGTCGCAAATCCATCGTCTTCATTAACAAAATTATCCTCATCAATTCCAAGCTCTATTCCTTCTTTCTTCATTTCCCATTGTAGTTTCTTCAACAACTTTATATGTTTCTTGGATTTTTCATGCTCATTGAATTTCTTTTCATTTTTGAAACTCTTGTTACAAATGATACACTCGTAAAGATTATCATCTTCATCATCATCATCTTCTCCATCTTTATCATTATTCAGCTTTCTTTCTTCTTCATAAAGTTTATTCAACAATTCTTCTATCTCTTCCAGCTCATCAGGATCAACAGCTTGCCAGTTTTGTTCTTCGTACTCTTCTTTTTGTTTCTGTCTTTCTTTTTTCTCTCTATTGGCTTGCTCCTTGACATCTTTCTGCTGTTTCTTGATTCTTTCTTCCTCAAATTTCTTGGCAGAAAGTGGATTCACTCTTGGATCCTTCTTCTTGATAAATGCAATAAATTTTCTCACAGCTTCGTTATACTCTTTACGACCATTGTCTCGAAGCTTCTTGTTCTCCTTTTCCATCAATCTTCTTGTTTTTCTATCTGGTGCCTGTGAATATCTATACTCATCAAGCCATGCAAACGTCTTCACTGTTTGAAAATTACTCCATATCTTGTAGAATATTCTAACTTCAGTTCCATAATCAGATTTAGAGTTACCAAACTTTGGGTACATGAGCTCATCTGGGCTACAAGCACTTGCAAAAGTTGTATCATCCTTGAACTTTGCAAAACCAGGTAGGTTTTGCTGCTTACCACTGGCGACTTCTTCACTTGCAATCTTTTCTAGCAACACTGAAACTATCTTGTACATTCCTGATATACTGTCATCCATTTTTGTGTATAGGTTGTTATCAAAATACCTGTTTATATCGTCAACAGATGTACCCGCATAATAAACTGGGGTACTATTATCGTAATCATTTGAGTTGTTAGAATTGTAGTCGTCATCCTCCATTAAGATCTGAAATTTATGCGAATCATACCACGCCCTCTCCTGAGAGTCACTCAATGTCTCATATGCTGTTCTCACTTCTGCGAACCTCTTGTTAGCCTCTTCTACGTTATCACGGTTCTTATCAGGGTGTAAAAGTAAAGCCTTCTTACGAAAGGCCTTCTTCAGCTCTATATCCGTTGCTGTGGCTTCCACGCCCAAAAGCTCATAATAATCTGTCCTCATCTTGTTTTAAAGCTCTTATTCACTCCAATATACCTGCACTATAACCAGATACGACCACCCTTCCCACGTCAAAACCAGTTAAACCCACACTGAAAAAGTTGTACTAGAAAATCCAAAAAATTCAGATAAAAAAAATTACAAGGCGGTGCGAGGTGGGTTATGAACCTTTTAGTAAATCCCAAAACGGAAGTTTCTTGACATTTTGCACACCACCCATAGAAAACACACAAAAACAGTTGTCAATTTTGAAATCGATGAATCTAAGAGAATTGAAGCTGAGTTGTAGTAGGATTTGTTGTTTATCAGATTGATCTCTTGCAATTATTCAATTTATCACACATCTGTTGAATCTCATACAAGGTTCGGTCAATCAATCTGTTAATCGTTTAATACATTGAGGAATCTAATCGTTATATCATTCGATTAATACATATACAAGGGCCATCTATCAATCGATAACATACAGATCGCGTTCCTAGTTAGATCACATACCAAGGTATTGCAATAAAGAAAGAAGAATATCAATATGGTTGTATTGGCTGCTTCAATTTGTACACGTGGTGGTAAAGCCATCTTGTCTAGACAATTCAGAGACTTAACAAAGGAAAGAGTTACTGCTTTATTAGCTACATTCCCAACTTTACTCACTGATTCAACGAAAAATCAACATACCACAGTGGAAGATGAACATGTTCGATATGTTTATCAACCTCTGGAAGAATTTTATGTTGTTTTGATCACGAATCGTAAGTCGAATATCTTACAGGATATTGATACATTACATTTGTTCACTCAATCCATAACATCAATCTTAAGATCAATTGATGAGAGAGAAATCTTTGAAAACTGTTTTGAGATTTTGAGTTTATTCGATGAAATTATCAACTTAGGTTACAAAGAAAACCTTTCATTGACTCAAATACTTACCTTCTTAGAAATGGACTCACATGAAGAAAAGATCCAAGACTTGATCGAAAGAAACAAGGAATTAGAAGCCACTGAAGAAAGAAAGAGAAAGGCAGTTGAAATCAGAAGAAAAGAACACAGAAAGAAGATAAACGAAGTGATTGATCCTTACCAAAAGGGCTTGCTCTCTGATCAAAATAGCTATTATGAAGGTGGTAACGATTACAACAATGGTTCAAACACTTACTCATCTCCACAATACCAATCTGCATATCCAGGTTCTACACCAACACCTGCTTCATCTCATGCTTCAGCTCCACCAGCCCCAAGAACTGGTGGTTTACAATTAGACAGAAAGTCAAACAGACCAGGCTTGAGTCAATCTGTCTTGATCAGTACTCCCACCGTGTCTGTAGCTAACCAAGCTGCTGCAACTGCCTCAACAGGTACTCAAAAGGCTACACAACAACCAGCAAAGGAAAAATTAAACAACAACGGTATTCTCATAGCTATAAATGAAAAATTCTCTGGTCAAATTACAAGAGAAGGTTCAATTTCAGCAAGTGAAGTTAAAGGTGATTTACAATTGAGAATAAACGATATCGAATTAGCTCGTAGTAAGATCAATTTGAAATTGAACTCTAATCCAGAAATCTCAACTCAATTCAAAACACATCCAAATGTCGACAAGTCTGCTTTCAACTCCTCTTCTGTTATACAATTGAAAGATCCATCCAAACCATTCCCATCTAATGATCAAGCTTTAGGTGTCTTGAGATGGAGAAGTGTTCCTAAACCAGGTTCATCTTCTGAAGAAAACAACACATTATTACCAATTATGATAACTACATGGGTCAGTCATGAAGACTCTGAAGGTATTGCAAGATTGACATTTGAATACGAATTATTACCACAATTCCAAGAAACTGAAGTCTTACAAGACTTGCAATTGGTCATTCCTGTTTCTAATGGTATTATCGAAAACGATGAAAATGATATCGTAAGCTGTAATTACATCCCAGATGGATTAGAATTGAGATTGACCAAATTGAACGAATTTCCAAACGGTAGTTTTGAAATTTCATGTACAAATATCGATGATGAAGAACAATTATTCCCAATTGATATCTCATTCAACATTTCAAAGAAAATTAATAATAATGATAAAATTGGTGAAGTTACTGTCTCATCTGTTGAATTCGTGGAATCAGGTGAAGAAGTTCCTTCTGAATCTTTTGATTTGTACTATACTGGTGTTACAGAAGGTTTCTACGTTGTTTAAATCATCTGACGCTACTACTACTTTGACCCCTTTTTCTATTTCCTACTCCTTTTTTCTTTCTCTCCTCATTGATTGTCAGATCTTAGTACGAATCAATGAAAAATCTATTTACTAATAAAAATATATAAAAGTGAATAAAATAATTACTGTTATATTACTAATCGTGTACAGAATTGAAAAACAAGAGTTTGTATAACTAAATATCTATTTGAACAGACGTTAAAAAGTATAGTGCTAAGCTTGATAGTAAAGCGCCACAAGAATAAGAGGACGTGAATGCATGCATAATTGAAAAGAATCTATAGGGAATAAGACAGACCTGGTAAACCAATACTGAAAGTTATACCCAAGTTATATAAGACGTTTAGTTCCTGTAATTGCCTCAAAATTTCTTTTCTTGGTTCAGTGGGGGTACCACTGACAATAGTAGAAGTGGGGTTTGTAGATGCTGTTGAAGTTGAAGGGTTCATAGCAACATCACTAACACCAGCAGCGGCACCAGCAGAACTACTTTCTGGGCTGATTATAGTAGTACTAGTAACAATACCAGAGTTGGCATTGGTCATTCCAGACAACGAAGTGGCACTGCTTGATTTGGAAAGACTACAGCAATTTGCACCAACTGTACCTCCACAGATACTTGATCTAGATGAGCTTGATCTAGGGTTGCTATTTCTATGACTATGACTATGACTATGGCTATGGCTATGACTATCTCTATGGGTTGATTCATCTATAAGTTCTGATATTGGCGAACAAAGATCAAAAGTTTCTTTAACGTGTATAATTATGACATTGAGATTTTTCAGTGGTTGAAATTCCGAGTTTGTGAAGTTGTCTTGATCCAGGTCATCGTAATAGTTTGTATTGATAGGTTTTGAAGAGTCAGTGGACTCTGTCATTTCATCATTGACGTTGACACTGAACTTTCTCTTTTTATTGGCATTCAACGTGATATCATCATGACTTTCATTATATAAGTTGATGCAACACTCTCTGAGTTTTCTGAATTCGTATATTAAATTATTAGGAGTCATATGGCCAAATAATGGTATATGAGGGGGTAAGTTAACTGAGGAGCATTCAATGACTATCGACCTCAGTTCATTTTTGAGAATATATGGAGCGATGTTATTCCATATTATCGAGTTTCTAGGCTCAGCTGCTACTCTATCACTTTCCACATCCCCGAAGATGAGTAATTTATGATCTGAAGTCTTCGAGCCGAGTAAAAATGCAGTACTTGAGTATATGGATCCGTTATCTTCTGAAGAGTTGGCAACTACACCATGTGCAATCTTGAAAGCTTTCACTTTGAAATACCTGTTTAGATCTTGCCAGCTGGCCTCGTCGGCCCTACTATTATCTTCAACAGGGTCAAGAATTTTGTAATCTATTGAATTACCACATTGATTGAGACTTAAATCAGGCCACACATTTCCATTGAACACATGCTTGTTCAAGTAGTTTATAGTTGATGAGATCCCGTAAATTGGCTTCGATCCAACATGAAAGGCAGGTGAATTTATCACCAGACCCGATATATGGTCGAGATGAACATGCGTTATGAGATACGAGGAGATCAGATTGATTAAACTAGCACTTATTTGCATTATATTCAAGTTGATGTTATCAAGTTCCATCAAGGCATTCGTAGTGATTGAAGTATTTGTGTAATGTGCTACATTTTCTGAATCTTTGTACAGTTGTAAGAGATAATTTGACTCTTGTAAAGTGGTTGAATTAGCAGTGACACACTTGTTTTCGTTATAGTTCGCCTTGTTATTTCTAAGGATATCTATCACACCAGTAATACCTGTACCGGCATCCACGCAAACAACGACATCAGTTTCATTATTCAAGAGTAAGTCTTTATAGGATACAGTCTTTGGTTTTATAAGAAACGAGCAGGTTTTCCCATCTAGCAGACCACCGGAGCAACCTAGTATAGTGAGATCGAAAAAGGGGAAATCTCCCTTGAAACTGGGCTTATACAGTGTAGCACCAGTTATTGTATCATCATTCATCTTCAGATATGTGTATATATTGGTACAAGGCTCAATTTGAGAAGTCGGGGTAAAGCCAATTTAAATATGCAGCCAAATTTCAAATGAGAAGTGAGATTGGAGAGAGGTGAAGTTAGGCTCAACTGTATTCAACTAAGATCTAATTGAAAGAGTAACGCTTTTGAAGGGGGTTGAACTTGAGAATCTAAAGTTCTATGCAATTGTAGTTTTCTATTCTATAGTACCTTACCTAAAAGATACGACAATGTGATTATGACAACTTGTTTTTGACAGGCAGCAGCAGCGCAATACCCATATATCTATGTATAAGAAAGAGGAGAGACGAAGAAAAAAACACACACTCCGACGTTGCAATTGTAGGCAGTTCTAAGTGGTAGGAATGAGTACCAGTAAGAGCCCTATACCTTGAAAGACTCTCCTTCAATGGTAATATAGCTTTTTTAAACAAAGTAAAGCCAATTTACAAAAAGAGCAAAAGAAAAGCGCACACAAGCAAATTTCAAAGATAAGAAAGAGATTTTCTTAATTTTTCCTCATTGAGTAAGGCATTACAACAAATTTCACTGTCAAATATTTCATGCCTTTTAATGCCTTGATTTTTTACACAGTTTTACTGAGATTAGAGTATAACTTTTAACATAAGGACTATTATAGTAAGTATCTATATACTATAAACGAGAGTAAGGTTGAATTATAATTGTGGCATACCGTAACCTCTTATATGCTTAGCGAATTCCCAGCTCATATCTTCACATTTCATATCTTTGTAAAATTCGATATCTTTTGTGCTCTTGTTGATGACACATAATGAGTATTTATCAAGAGATCTTGCATCTCTGTAGAATAGAACCTTCATACACTCTCTTACTAACTCAATTGCGTCTTTCTTACTTAACTTAGCTGCATCTTCTTCTGTATCAACTTTTTGTCTTAGTAATGGAATTGCTAAATGAGCACCAAAACCAGTAGCTAATGAAGGTGATGAATAGGTAACACCTAATAAATCAACATATTTCAAGAATAAGTCTTCACCATTTGCGTCGAAACCAGCAACAATACATGAATTCCATAATGGGTTCATCTTAGATCTTCTATTATACATAATTCTTGTCAAGTATTCATGAATATGACTAGCTTCTAAATCTGTAGTTTCCATATCGTATGCATCTTCAACCACTAAGTCGTCTAATAATCTTTCAATCTTCTGTAAATCACTTATATCTCCGCTTATACCAACTATAGCTCTATCTCCAACTTTTATCAATCTTTCCAAATCATCAATCTTGGCTATAGATCCATAGGAACCTAAGTTATCAGCAGCCAACACAATACCATCTTCGAATTTGATGGCTATAACAGAAGTACCTGTAATCATTGGCTGTTGTGTATTCATAGTTGGGAAGTCCGCATTCTTATTACTTCCCTGTGATCTATTTTCATTACTAGCGTATGCAATTTTGTAGTTGTATTCACCGTATGTTTCGTTTGAAGGGCGTCCCCAATGGAATGGATCGTGATTCATTGTCTATTTCCTTTGAATTGTATGCTTCTTCAAGTGAATTGAGTGTGCAATGATACTGTACTGATTGTTATACTAATATCATATCACCTTCATCTTCACCTTCTGCTTTCTAGTGGCGTTTTTGTCTCTTTCGCTTTCGAAAATTTCTTGATTATGGCACTACCATTAAAATACAGTTTTACAACATTAAAAAACTGTTGTAACGACAGTCAAATTTAGACAACTTTTTCAAATAAAATGTAAATTATGTTATTAACAAATCCCCAAAAATAAGTATACCTAGTTATAAAAATGTATATATGTGAATGCGATCATGGATGGAAGACTAGTTTTCCTCGGAATCTTCAGTCTTTTGCTTCTTTGTTGCTCTATCTTCATCTTCACCTTTGTCTTGTTCCTCTTCATCAAGCAACTCTTCTTCATCAGCTTCGTTATATTCAGCTTGATCAGCAGCTAATTTAGCTTCTTCTCTCTCTGCTCTCTTTCTCTTATAGTGAGCTTTCTTATCTTCACCATCTCTTACTATACTCTTATCGTCCTCAGGAGGTGGAACGAACCATGGGATCTTACCACGGTTGAAATCGGTGATCACTTGCTTAGCAACACCAATTTCATCTGGTTCACCACCTTTGAGTAATCTACCTAATTTTTTAGCTAACATTTCAATAAACTCTTCAGAGTTTTTCCAACCACTTATTTCATAAGTTCTTTCTAAATGTTTCCTCTGACATTTGGCTAATAAATCGGGTATATATTGTTCTGGATTAGTAACATTCTCGACTCTAACAACACCTCTGAATAAGATATCTGACTGTGTGTCTTTCATTGATGGTGGCACAATACCTGGACAATCGATCAAAAAGATTCTCTTCATCAATGTAATATATTGCCAGACTTTAGTTTCACCTGGGATAGGAGCAACAACACAAACTTTCTTCTTACGTAAGGTATTGATGATACTCGATTTACCAGTGTTTGGATAACCGATAAAACCAACACTGATTTGTTTTCTATCTGAGTGTAAAACGGAGAATTGACGGAGTAATTGAATCAATGAACCTTTACCGAATGAGTTGGTAATCGAGGCATGGAATGCTAATGTTGGATAATCTTTAGATAAGTGTTTAACCCAAGCAGCCTATATTTTTGTAAGTTCGTTAGTATTTTTGTAATCAATAAGTTCATCTCTCAGATAGATGTACTTCATCTAGTACTTCTTTTTTTTCATTTGCAGCAAGGCTTATGGATTTTACGAAAAGGAGGGGGGGGGGTTGAAGATGTCGGGCTTTATACTAAGAACTTTTTGACAAACTAATAAATGCCTTAAGCAAATATTAACAAAAGGTTCAACTCAAAAAAATCCCAAACTCACCAAAAGGCGATAATTTTCCAAAACGGAAAACATATCTAGGTTATTATCAACAGAACTCAGAACGAGAACATCGATAATAGAGGTGAGTGTCACTCTTCCAAAGTTATAACAGACAAACTATACTAGGTACCATCCAAAAAAAGGACGAAACAGAAAATCCTGACAAAGAACTTTGGTGTTGATTGGTTCTGCAAATGAAGTAGAAGTAATAGCTAATGATGTACATCATCATCCTGAAAAAGTTAGTATAGTAAATACATACGGCAACCCAAGTTGGAACTAAATCACATTTGTTTAACACGTAGATTAAATGTTTATGTGGACAATCTCTCTTGATATATTCTTCAACTGATTTACATCTTGTACCTAATGGATCTCTTGCATCTAAAACATGAATAACAACATCTGATGAATCGATAACTTTATACAATTCATTCCAAATTCTCTTTGATTGACCCTTGGAGAAAATGGCTTCTCTTGCTTCTGGGGTCCAGTCATCAGTGTCTAATCCACCCATGAGACCTAAAGCACCTTTCAATTCTTGTTTTTCTTCGAATTGAGTCTGATCATTGTTTGTAGCAGCTGCTAATTCTTCTAAAGATGAGACTGATACATTTGGTTTCTTCCTCTGTGCTTTTGGACCAAAAGTGTGTTCAAAAGTCTCAGTCTCCAAGAATTTCGCAGTTGGTGATTCTGTGGTATCCTTTTCATCTAATAATGACATTGGTAACTTGTTTCTCTTCAATAAGACCTGGTATGAATCTTGTTTCTTATCACCCATTGCTTCTCTGAAATGGGTCAAGGCATCCTGAGCAATGACTCTTGTATTACCAAACCATCTTCTATTTGGATCCACACGCGCAGTAGGAGCCTTGGTGTCCTGCAAGTAAGCAGCCTTAACGACTTCACCTTTAGCATTTCTGACGGCTTTACCGCCTTTATACATGTTTAAGTGGTTCACTTTCTTAGCATCTCTGTAGAAATTCTCACCTTTAACTCTAAGGTTACCATCTCTAAGATCCCCCTGTCTTGAACGACGGGACTTCTCTGTCTTTCCTGTAGCCATTGTGTGTATATAAGAGAAGTATCAACTTGTAATTACCCTTAATAACTTCAAATTGAATACTAGTATAACCAATAGTACAACCCTATACATACCATACAAATCAAACATAAAAATTTTTGCTTACAAAAAAGAAAAAAATTTTTAGAAAAAAAAAAAAAAAAAAAAAAAAAAATAAAAAAAAAAAA
>JAJLWP010000060.1:0-20383 GCA_030570755.1 Wenyingozyma methanosorbosa | reverse complement strand
CGTATATTATATATCTTATATACTCACCCATTTATATATTAAAATTAGTTAATATAAGTTAAACACTAAATCCCTATGACTACCGTAGCGGATCTAACAAAATCCCTTCAACACTAGGACTAAGAAGGTCAACCCCTAAAGCGGCTTAGCAAAGTATGAAGGAAAGAAAAGGCTCTAAGCCACTAGCTTATCTTGACTACTCTCCTCTTGATCTGTAGGCTCAGGGATGTTATTACCCATGGTCTTACTGACTTTTAAAACAGTATTCTTCTCTTCCTAATGACGTAGAATCTGGTTTTACAACTATAATCTTGCGCTTGTCTATATATATATATATATTGTTAATGGACAGATGACTGGACTTGTGTATATGATAATGATTCTTCTTTTTCACGCTGAAGAAAATCATCAAAAAGATTTTAAAAGCTTAAAATATACCGTGAAAACCTACGGATGACTTTGGTGTATACAGAGTTTCTTGATCAGCTCACCAAACTAAGTGAGTGAGAAGAAAATTTTAAAAAATGAAGCTGTGGGACTCTGACGGGAATTTGGTAACATTGAATTGCTTTGGTATTGTATGCCTTAGCATTGCACAAGGTTAAGAAGTACAAGCTTTCCTGGTACGCTTATTTTCAAGTTCCGCACAGCAACATTTTGTTTTTCGACAAAAGACCACTTTAAGAGAGGTAAGCTTGAGCTTTGACCTCAGTGAAATGTATTCAGGAATTAAATTTTATTTATCTGTTTGGAAAGAACTGGTGTGTATGGGTATATGAATCATATTTGTCAGATTGAGCACTTTTGAGAATTTACCTGGCTCGATACTCTTCGGCAAAGCTTTCACAATTTATGCTTTACATAATAGGAGATATTCAAACTATTGCTAGTTGAGTCTTTGCCAAGGTTTCTTACTATAAGCATTTAACTTTACAGTTTACAATCCAAAAAGATATATACAACCTGCAAAATGTCGCAAATGACTTTTGAGAACTATTGCTATTGCTCAGCTAAGTTTGAAAACTGTTTCGTCGAAAAGTTGATTTGGTCTTCTGAGAACACTTTAGTCTTATTATACGAGGCTTTTTTTCATATGCAGTGACATGGAGTTTACTCCAGCTTGAATACAGTCAAAAATATTCGATGTTAAGAAAACATGGTAAGTTTCAAAATATCTTTTTCTTATCTCACTTCATATATGCCTTACGACCTGATAATGAGTTTGAACTTTAAGAGCTCTGAGCAAAGAAGCAATTACAATAGTACTCCAATAATAGCTGAGTGGAAACTCACCAGATAACTGAAATGTAATGGGCTATCATCTAGCGTTCAAGCGGTCATACTTTTAGTATGCATAACTTAAAGTGCAAGGATGTTTATAATAAGTGGCTGATTAATTTTTAATAAGTGGCTACCATACAAAGTTTGTGGCAAGTCACCTAATATTACCCTGAAAATGAGAAAGAAAAAATTTCTGAAAATGCCAAATAGATGAAAAATTTAGGAGATATTGTAATACATAAAGTAGACTAGGCATATTTGAATTGACCAGTGATTCTTTCCGTTACTAGCACAACCCGACCGCATAACACACATAATAACCATGTCATCTACATTATTTGATGATATTTTTACAGTTCAAAGCGTTGATACCGCAAGATATGACAAAGTATCAAGAGTTATAGCTACATCAACTTCATCAAATGATACTAAGTTAACAATCGATATAAATTCTGAATTATTTCAAGTTGGTAACAATGATTCACTTTCTGTTACATTAGTCAAATCATTGAGTCTTGATGATGATGAAGATGATAGTTCAACATTCGCCACAACAAACGGTTCATGGAGACCACCAAGACCAGGTCAAAGAAGTCTTATGGATGATTACGATTATGTTATGCATGGTACAGTTTATAAATTTGAAGAAGGTAAAGACGATAAAATCAATGTTTATGTTTCATTCGGTGGTTTATTGATGTGTTTAGAAGGTAATTACAGATCCTTATCTTCTCTCAAACAAGAAAACATCTATATCTTAATGCGTCATTGAGTAATGAAAGCACAATCATTCAATATCTTTATGCCAGCTTATTCATTCAAACTATAACCCTATCTTTATTTGTTTAACTATCCACTTCACGATATACAACTAGAAGAGTGTCAAAAAACCGCAAATATAGCATTTTAACCTATCCTTAAGGATTTACCCCGCTAAACCTCATCAAAAAAGAGAAGATCATGTTTACATATCAACTGTATGCTTTACTTGAAGCAACTGACTCTTCTTCTTCCTCCCCATAATCTTTAATAGAAAATACATTTGTACTATATACTTTACAGGAAAAAAAATAACTAGAGAGTTACTCATTATTAATTAATATTATATTTATTCAAAATTTATATGATTCTAATGTGCGTTTTATTTGGCTGTATGAATTATTAAATTGAATGAAAATTAATGTAAATCTATGAATTCCTCAAGTCCCACTCACTAAGACCTATCTCACCTCCTAATTCTTGAAACTTCTGAATATAGTTTTCCTTCTTAGTCTTACTAATCTCAACGAATTTGTTCCAGTAATCTTCATGTCTATATTCAAAATTTAAGTCACCACCGTAATTTACAGCTAATTGTTCAGATGGAATGAATTCAGTAAACGGCTTATCGAATGAAATCTTTTGCTTTGTGTATGGATCAACGAACGGATAACAAATTTTCAAGAAACCCCAGACAATAAATGGAATATTTATAAATAATGCTCTACCCAATCTTTCAGGATAATGGTATTGTAAAATATGCAAGACTTGTTTACCAACTGAGACAGATGGCATATTGGCACCTTTTATAGCTACTTCAGGATACGCTTGGAAATCAACACAAAGTGCTAACTTATCTTGACCTTGAGGCATGTAATCAATACATCTCTCAAGCATATATATTAAATGTTGAATCTGTCTGAATGAAGGTTTGGTGTTTTGCCTACCACTAGCTAAGAATAAACAAGGTCTTGAACCGTGATCGAAACCTAAGACAACTTGCTTACCTGTTTGATTTTCTTCTTCAACTATTGAATCCACCAGAGTTTCATATTCACCTCCTGATATACCAAATTCTCTTCTCCAACCTATCGAGTTTGTCATTCTTGTTATTGTTTCTTTGGTGTTATAATTACAAGCTCTTAAGTATCGCAAGATACATTCTTTTGTCAACCATGCTTTTTCGTGATCGTTCAATGGCTTATAGTCAGCTTCTGGACAGTTTTTCTCTTTGACAGGCAATTTAAGATTTGGATCCTTGAAGTGATTTAAGACACGTTCGTATGCTGCTTTCTGTTCATCGTTCTCAACGTCTTGAAATTTTGGAACTTCTTTGGGGTTTGGTAATGGTTCAGCGATAGGGTATGATACAATTGGTTCATCATCATGAGCGACCCAGACTTTTTTACCTTTCTTAGTAGGCAATGAAGCTTTTGATTTGGCATCGGTTGATGCTGATGATATCGAGGAAGCTCCTGAAGATGGAGCGGTTTCAGTCTTGTCACTAGATGATTTTTTCCAGCCAAACATATTTCAGAGAATGAACGATGGTATAGATACACTGAGAGAGAGTTGGTATCAATCTAGTTATATCAAAGGGTATATATACAGATTGCTTTTATATGAACAGAACACTTCTCATAGGAGTGTATCTTCAGATACTCGTAAAATATTTTTTGAAATAGCGTGAATGCAACTTTTTGCGTTGCGATCTTTCACTCTTTTGACTCGCTCGCGATATTCGGGAAAGTAAGAAAATTTCTGAATTTTTCAATTTTCGGGATTTTTTTTATAACTTTTCGTGTTAGATTATGGAACAGTCTGTAATTTGGTAGTAATTGCGAGTTGTAATCCCTGGATTCGATATTCTGAGAGAAAATCTACAATAGTAAGACCCGAAAAAAGCATGTCACCAGCTTTGAAGCCCTTTTCAAGCTTCAAAACTTTTGATAACAAACTTTATTTTTTGCCGAGGAGCAAGTAGACCCTGAAGTTTGAGAATGGGATCAATGATTTCCTCTCCTTGTTTACGATTAGTATGAATTAGCTCTGAGTAATCACAAGTATTTATTGAATAAATTAAAACACGCTTATGCATGTATAACTAGTTATTTATTTATAAGTATGGCGGAACATTAGATGATCAAAATCTTCAACGTAGACAGAGACGATTTCCTAATTACTCTAATTTCTTTTGAGTTCTAGTATAAGCTTCAACACCTTTGTCAAAGACGTAATCCATAACATGCTCGACAGGTTCATCGAACAAGTAAGGTAAGACAGGAACAACTGCTAAACCAAGACCAACAGGACCATAAGTCTTCAAAGTCTTATTGGTAGAGTTTTGGAAAAGTAAACTTGAGTATCTAACAGTGGAATGAATTGTGAAAGCAGGTAATGCCATAGAAGCAATACTTTGGAATAAACCTCTTTTCAAACCAACAAGTTTCCAGTCCATATCAGTATATGCAGCAGCAGCAATTGGGTTTGCTTCAGGTATGGTATCCCATGGTTTCAAACCTTGAGTATAACGACCTTCTTGTTTCATCTTGGCTTTCCAAGTTTCAAAACCAACATCAACACCAATATATGACCATGAAATACCGTAACATAATTTCACTAAGAATGGATGAGCAACAGGTCTGAATGATTCACCAATATCTGACGTGTATGCAACGTATCTGTGAGATGCTAATAAGATGGTTCTGAAACGGTTAGCATAAGCAGCATAACGTAAGCTTGTGTCGGTAGTTTGATCAGTGTTTTCGGTGGATGCAGTAGCGGATTCCACAACTTTGTTAATTTCAGTGTTAGACATTTTTGATTCTTTATCTATGTTATGCTGTATAAGTCGGAGTTAGAAGGAAGCAATGGGACTGTTGCTATAATAAATATATATCTATAATTGATTGGCGAATCTGGTATGAGATGTAGTTCTATAGCAAATGTTAGTGACTACTATAAGGGCAATTGAGTTAAGTAAGTGAAGAATAACACAGATATAAATAAAGATAAAAGATGTGCAAGTGCAGTATTTACTCAATTACGCACGCACACATCAAAATTGAAACTAAAAATCGCCAGCGCTGAAACGAGATACATTTCAGCGAGCGAGCCCTTTTTCCTTTGCCTCTTTTTGTGTCTCTTTTTGTGTCTCGGTGCTGCGCTTTAATTTCGGCCTCGCTCTCCACATTAAATTTCAGTCTTCGCGCCGAGGGAATTAATGTGGATCTAAGTAGTTGAGTGTACATACTAAGCTAGATATGCTAAAATATGTTATAGTATGCTACAGTACTCATAAGCGAAGCTCAGTTCATTCAATGACTTGTCCAAAAGCCTTTAACAATTACAGACGTAAATAAATAAATAATAAATAACAGATGCACGAGAAAGAAAAACCCTAACTTAGTAATCTAATACACCCAAAAGAGATGTTCATTAACACACCAAACACAACAGCCATCTCGGTTCTTCTTTGTGAAGACCCAATGACTTTCATCTTGACCAAAAACAATGCAACTATACCCAATAAGAATCCAAACATTACTCCAAATAACAAATCAAAGTTCATTCCTGAGTCTCTGGAACTTGAACCTGTACCGCCTAATAATGTACCTCCACCGGTACCTCCTCCAACTGCACCAGGAGCAAATTCATCAATTTCGTGGTTCACCGTACTGTCAATCCATCTATCTTCTAGTTCTCTTATCTCTTCTTCAGAATTTGTATTCAAAGCCGCTCCATGGATAGACAAAAACTGACGTCTTAGTTCAATAATATCCTGCTGTGAGAAACCTTGTGAAAGCAATCTGTCAAACCCGCGAGGTGCAGGAGTGGTAGACACCTCAGGCTGTTTACTATCGAGTTTCTCTTCTTCTTTCAATTCCTCTGGGGTTAGATTCTCACCGATTAAACAATGGATATATATCTTGATTGGTTCACTTGCGCTCTCATCATCATCGTTTTCATCTGAATCAATCAGACTGCTGTACCTCTTCACTTCTTTCTCAAAATCAGAATGGTTCATCAGAACTTTACCATTATGAATCATTTTTAATCTCTTACCAAATGTCTCTTTTGGTCGCTGTTGCCTTATACGTTCTCTAATGTATATTGTAGAGACATCTTTGATATTTGACATAGTGGCAGGTATCACTAAATCCGGCAAGCCATTTGCAAACCTCACGACAAACTGTACTTCTCTTTCTTTCAATTTACTATCGCTGCTGCTTGTCTGCTGTTTCTTGCCATTCTTGCTATTCTTGTTATGCTTATCTGATGATGAGCCTTTTACATCTGATTGATACAGTGGTAGTATATTCTTGCCAGCCATTTTGCTCTTGGATTATATACCGGTTGACTCTATGCAATGTGATTGGATCGATGAGCTCTATATACAATCAAATCTATACTTAAAGGTAATCAAACCGTGTATGATAAGACAAGACATACATAATATAAACCTCTAGATACATCAGGGTAATGTAAATGTAAGATAATTCTAAATGACACACAAATCTGTCATTTTCCAACTCTGGCTTTTTCTTACAGAGGAAAAATTTTTTTTCACCTTCCTGGGTTTGAGTATTTATAAAAAGCTATACCTTAGTTACTTCTTTCTCTTCTTCCTTATATTTTTCCCTTCTCTCCTTTCTTTGTGCGGACAACCAGTACTCATCATACCGTGTTGCTTTCTATGTGTTACGTTTCAATGTCAAAGAAATGGATACGTAGAAGGCGTCAAGTACCTGGAGAGATTAATATACACATTGGATCATCTTAATGCCCTTTCGTAGATTCATTTTTCGCATCCATTTTTGCAGATGGAATGTGTTGGAGTTTGCGAGGGATGGTAGGTCCTACATTTGAAAGGAATAATTCATTAAATTAATCAATTGCACTGATTACTTACTACATACTGTAGACTACCTCGAGAAAATTTTACATTATTTTATAAGATTCTAAATTAGTACGAATTGAACGTTATTATATATATAAAAGTAAACAAACAAAAATAAAAAGAGATAAGTCACTAGTTCTTATTTTCAGCAACCCATTTTCTAGCATTTCTGAATAATCTAATCCATGGACCATATCCACCCCATTGCTTAGATTCTTCCTTAGGATACCAGGAATTACTCTCTAATCTTGAGACTCTTTCAGGGTGAGGCATCATGGCAAGGACTCTACCATTTGGTGTCTTTATAGCAGTGATACCTGCTGGTGATCCATTTGGATTATATGGGAATTTCTCAGTTGGTATACCGTAGTTATCAACGTATCTACCAGCGCATAAACCTTGTGCGATGAACGCTTTTTGTGCGTCTTCGTTTGACCAATGGGCTCTACCTTCACCATGAGCGACAGCAATTGGGATTCTTGAACCGTTCATAGAATCGAAGAAAATGGAAGGTATGCTTGCATTAGCTTCATCATCAGAGCTTGTTTCAGAGGTGATTTCTAAAGTACATACTCTAGCTTCGTATTGTTCAGACTTGTTTCTCTCGAAAGATGGCCAGTTTTCGGTACCTGGGATCAATTCTTTGATCTTAGATAAGAATTGACAACCGTTACAAGCACCGAATGCAAAAGTATCAGATCTAGAGTTGAAGAACTTAGAGAATTCAGTTCTAGCACGATCGTTATAGAGAACAGACTTAGCCCAACCATTACCTGCACCCAAGACATCACCGTATGAGAACCCACCACAGGCAGCTAAACCGACGAAATCATCTAGGGTAACTCTACCAGAGATGATATCAGACATATGAACATCATAGCAGTCAAACCCTGCTTGTTTGAAACACCAAGCCATTTCCATCTGACCATTAACACCTTGTTCCCTGAGGATGGCGACTTTTGGTTTTACTGGTTCGAGCTCATTGATTTGGGAAATACCCAAGTCGTCACTTGGATCAAAAGTTAATTTATATGTGAGACCTGGATCTTGGTTGTCTAGTATAGTAGCGAATTCTTGATCTGTAGTTTGTGGATTGTCTCTTAATCTTTGCATGTTGTATGATGTCTTTGACCATGTTTGTTGTAATTGAGCTCTTGTTGAAGAAAAGACAGGTGAGTCGTTGATGGAGACTGAGACTACTTGGTTAGAGTCAAAGACTGGAGCACCAATAACTGAGATGTAGGATTCGTCAATTCCGTTAGAGTTGAAAATGGAGACAAATTTACTGTACTCGGATTCCTTGATTTGGAAAACAGCACCTAACTCTTCATTGAATAATGAAGTAAATACTTCTTCACTTTCAAAAGTGTTACCTGATTGACCATTGGTCTTCACATTAATGTTCAAACCTGATCTACCAGCAAAAGCCATTTCTAATAAAGTGACAATCAAACCACCATCACTGACATCATGGTAAGCTAACACTTCAAATTCTTTATGTAATTGGATCAAAGTCAATAAGAAGTTCTTCAAAGTTTTAGGATCATGAACTGTTGGTGCTTTGTCACCCAATTGCTTGTAAACTTGAGCCAATGCTGAACCACCGAGGGCTTTCTTATCGGCTTTAGCAGATAAATCAACATGCACCAAGACAGTTGGTTCTTCTTCCTTTTGCAAGACTGGTGTCCAGGTCTTTGATGTATCTTCAACACCAACGAACGCAGTAATGACTAATGACATTGGTGCGATGACTTCCTTGGAGTCCCATGACATCTTCATGGACATAGAATCTTTACCAACTGGAATTGAGACACCTAATTCAGGGCACAATTCTAAACCAATGGCTTGAACAGCTTCGTATAATGCAGCACCTTCACCTGGTTCTGAAGCTGGTGCCATCCAATTAGCTGATAATTTAACCATATCCAAAGTCTTAACATCAGCAGCGAACAAGTTCAATAATGATTCGGCAACACACATCTTAGCTGAGGCGCTTGGTGAAATTAAAGCTAATGCTGGCTTTTCACCCATGGCTAAAGCTTCACCTGTCTTGATCAAAGTATCACCTAATGAAGTACAGGTGACACCAACATCGGCAACAGGTACTTGCCAAGGACCAACAAATTGATCTCTATCAATTAAACCAGTAACTGATCTATCACCAATTGTAATCAAGAATGATTTTGAACCGACAGAAGGTAATTGCAAGACTTTTGAAACGGCTTCATCAATGGAGACATCGTTCAATTGGAAAGGAGATAAGATTAATGGTTTAGTGGTATCGGTCTTAGACATCTTTGGTGGCTTACCGAATAACAAACTCATATCTAAGTCAATTGGTCTAGTACCTAATAGTCTATCGTTCAAGATCAATTTCTTTTCAAAAGTAGCAGTACCAACCACAGCGTAAGGGGCTCTTTCTCTCTCACATAATTTCTTGAATAATTCAAGATCATGTTGAGCAACACCCAAGACGTAACGTTCTTGAGATTCATTACACCAAATTTCCATTGGTGACATACCTGGTTCTAAAGATAAGATATCTCTCAATTCGAAGACAGCGCCTAAGTCGTTATCATGGACTAATTCAGGTAACGCGTTAGATAAACCACCAGCACCAACATCGTGAATACATTGAATTGGAGAGTTGACACCCATAGAGTTACAAGCATCGATGACTTGTTGAGCTCTTCTTTGCATTTCAGGGTTACCTCTTTGAACAGAAGCGAAATCTAATTCAGCAGAACCTTCACCTGAAGAGACGGAGGAAGCAGCACCACCACCTAAACCGATTAACATACATTCACCACCAAGGACAATAATAGCGGAACCTGGAGTGATTCTGTTATCAGATTTTAAAGCTAATTGTGGTCTAACAGCACCCATACCACCAGCAAGCATGATTGGTTTATGGAAACCTCTAATGGCCTTTTTGTTATCAGCTGTAGTGACTTCCATAGTCATTGTTCTGAAATAACCATTGATACAAGGTCTACCAAATTCGTTATTGAAAGCAGCAGAACCTAATGGAGCTTCAATCATGATATCAAAAGATGATGCAATGTGGTTTGGTTTACCGATGTTCAATTCCCAATCTTGTGGTAAAGTTGGGATGTTTAAATCAGAAACAGTGAAACCGGATAAACCACATTTTGATTTAGAACCTCTACCAACGGCACCTTCATCTCTGATTTCACCACCTGAACCAGTAGCAGCACCTGGGAAAGGTGAGACGGCAGTTGGGTGATTATGTGTTTCCACTTTGATTAAAGTATGCACCATTTCGTTGATTGAAGTCCATTTGTTATTTTCATTCAAGCTTGGAGTAAAGACATAAGCATCAGAACCTTCGAAAATGGCAGCGTTATCACTATAAGCACTAATAGTATATTTTGGATTCAATTTGTGAGTGTTTCTAATCATTTGGAAAAGGGATAAGTCTTTCTTTTCACCATCGATAGTCCAATCAGCATTGAAAGTCTTGTGTCTACAATGTTCAGAATTGACTTGAGCAAACATAAATAATTCAACATCTGTTGGGTTTCTACCTAATGTAGTCTTAAACGCGTTGATAAGGTACTTGATTTCACCGTCATCTAAAGCTAAACCTAATTCCTTGTTGATCTTCAATAAGTTTTCTTCAGATTTGATAATATCAACATAAACGAGAGGTTTTGGTTGATGGTTTTCAAATAAATCGTTATAGGTTGGGAAATTAGAGTTTATGAAGATCTTTTGAGTCATTCTATCGTAAATTGAAGATAAACAGTTGTAGTTGTCTTCTTCAAGATGTTTCAAGATTGGGAAACCTGGTCTAACAGAAATCAAGACGGCTAAACCTCTTTCAATTCTATTGATATGTTCACCTAAACCACAAACATTGATAATGTTTGTTGCCTTTGAAGACCATGGAGAGATAGTACCAGATCTTGGCAAGATTCTAATCAAGTAGTTATCATTACCTAAAGTAGAGATCAAAGTTTCAGCGTTTTGCTTGTAATCAACTGATGATTCATCTTTACTAGTACATGATAATTGAACTAAATTGAAAAGTTTCTCATTGTCTTTATCACTCAAATCCAATTCATTATCATATTTCAACAATTTTTGTAATTTCGCATAGACTTCTTCGTTTAAATCTTCAGAATCGTAGTTGATATAATGTATTTGACAAGATTTAACATTGATTATAACAGACGAGTTGACTAATTTATTGATATCTTTAATCAAGTTGTTAACTCTGAAATTGGAAAGAGCCTGAGGACCAGGAAGAACCAACATTTTACCTGAGTTGGACGACATTTTGAGCTAGTTTGATTGGAATGATGATTTGTTAGTACTGGGTGAGATAAGGCAAAGAGTCATAAACGTGGGTGATATGACGAGGGATAAGAGAGTAAAGACATACAAGTCAATAGTCTATATAACAATGTAATCCGATGATCTATATGACCTTATTAGGAGGATAAATACATAAAATATGTCGAAGGAATACTAAAAGAATCAGTCAGTTCTAAGTACTACAACCAGTATATAATCTAATCTCTCTGTCCCTCTCTCTGCATACTATAAAAATTTTCAAAAAATTAAAAAAATTAAAACAGTCAGAGTCAAATGGTCTTTGAGTGGTTTGTTGTTATCTGCCGTTTACATCCTTACACGGGTTTATTGTATATATACATCCCTACACCGTCTGTTAGGTAAGAAAATTTTTTTTGTAATTTTTTTTTCCCCTTTTCTTTATATAAGAGTTTTATGTTATAGTAGGGTATTTAAATATATCTATTTCAACAGTCTATACTTCTCAAGGCAGACAATCTATAAACAACAATCATGGCTCAGGGAAATCTCAAGCTTTCGAAGAAGACCAAGACAAGAACCACTACAAAGCAAAAGAATCCAAGAGCTAATGCACCAAAGATCTTGAAGCCAAAGAGAAACCAAAAGGAGATTCAAGTCTATAACATTCAAAAAGCACAACAGTCAAAATTACATGCTAGTACTGAAAAACTTATCGCTGGTAGAGTTGGTCATTTAGAGTTGATTAGAGGTACTAGAAGACAATTAGAAAAAGAAAAATCTGCCAAAAAGACTAAATAAGGAGTTTATCTACAAGCATGTCATCTCAACCATCATCTACAAATAACAATACACTCATCAAAGACCTGATCTCAGTCTTACCAGATTTGAATAACGGTTTACCAAATCACATTGAAAGCGTTACCATCTCTAAAGAAGAATCCAATAAAGAACAAAAAAGCGCTAATATCCCAGTAACTAAAGGCTGGTCAATCACTAACAAGACTATACCAATCGCACCTGATTACAAGTTTCTAAAAGACGATGTTAGCAATAGCGCTAAGAAGAGATCAAGGCTGAATTGAAAGATGTATCTAGTCATTTCATATTTATTTTGTATATTAGCATTAGGAGTATCACTCTACACTATATCCATTAATTCGTTATTTTTATTACCCTTAATTATGTACATGTAAACCCAATTATTTAGTGAACCTGTCACTTAAATTTGTCATATTTTTCAACATTTCTCCCCTTACTTCATCATTCAAAGCTTTCTCAGTATCGAAAAGTTTCTTCAATTTCGGCTGTTCTTTCTCTTGTTCTTGTTTATTGTTCAAATCTAAGTTCTTGAGCCAGCCTGGAGTAGCACCTTTATATAGATTATCTTTGTTCTCATTTAGCAAATCTATCTCTTCTTTTGTAAGTACATAGCCTTCTAGATCTTTTTTGGTGATTTTACCCAGTCTTATATTTCTTATCCTTAGCAACTCTTCTGGTATCTCTGGTCCTACTGTCATTGTACTATACTCTACTCTACTCTAGTCTACTCTATCATAAGATAAGCATACCATAGATACCATACTATCCCACTATAAAGCTCAAAGACAAAAGATAAATAAAATGAAATAGAATCTGTCATCCTTTAAAACGGTCAACTAAGTGAAAGCCTGAATTTGTGCAGCCAAAAGAGACAGAGAGTGAGAAACAGACAATTTTGTATGGAATTTACCCTGTTAAATAGGTGCTTTACTTATACTTAACTCTCATACTAATCAATCTATATTCATCATTCATTTGCTTAATTGATTGATATATCACCTAATTACTCAATCAAATATGAAATTGAGTTCATTGATAAAAAGTTTGACAGCGACTGCGTTGTTAGCTTTTAAAGTTAATGCATCTACTGTAGGATCAGTTTACAAGCTTTCTTCAAATGATGTACAAGAGCAAGAACAAGAACATAAATTAATACCAGTCTTATCAGAAAACGATGCTATCTTAAACTTAGCTGATGAATTTGGTGTTTCTGATTTTTACGAATTGGATAAACTAGATGATAAAGGTTCTTTGAAAGTTGGTAAATCAAATGATTTTATACAAACACAAGAAATACACAATACAAAACTTATATTAATCATAAATGGAGTTGATGAACCAACTAAATTCTTTGAGAATGAAGTTCACCCACTTTTCAAAGTTTATAAGAAAGATAAACAAATCAAGAACGAATTCAAGGAATTCATCAGTGAGTTACCAAGCAATTTAATGAACTTAAATGCAGACTCGAAATTAAACAAATTATCAAATGAAATCTACTTGATATTAAGTGATAAATTGGCTAATAACACCACATTGAAAAACTTGAGATTGTTATGGAACCAATACTTTGCCAAAGATTTGAACAAAGAATCTAATTTAAAATTAAACGAATTCTGGGAATCTATCAAAGATACATTCAATACCCATAACAATATAGAAGATACAACACAACACAGTATTGAAAAGAGAGCTTTGAATTTTATAAGTGATGAACAATTCATAAATGAATTGACTCAATTAGATTATCTTTTACACAACAAAGAAGAAATCAAATCTGACAAGATCATCATTAACTTATCATCATTGAACTCAGTCTACAAGAAGACAGGTGCAAACTCACAATCATACAACATGTGTAAGAAATTATTGAAAAATGTTATCACCAAGAACTTGAGAAACAATGAAAACTCATATGATTCTACCATTATCGTCTTACCAATTGATTCAAAAGCTCTTAGTTTCAAATTAAAAGAACACAAAAATCAGCAACCAATTACATTAGTCAGAAGAGATGATGAAGAAAACGTATTTGCATCATCATCTCCATCTTGTTACACATCTCAAGATTCCTGTCTAAGTTCCACATCTTCTTGTTCAGGTCATGGATTATGTTCTAAGATTGGTAAATGTTGGAAATGTGTTTGTTCATCAACATATGACAAGACTAACTCCAAAACAACATATTGGACTGGTTCAGACTGTGCTAAGAAAGACGTTTCTGTTGAATTCAACTTATTCTTATGGTCAGGAATTGTATTAGTTTTTGCAATTGTCTCTGGTATAAAATTATTGTCAAGTTGTGGTTCTGAGGAATTACCTGGTGTTTTAGTCGCCGCTACAATTGCCAAGAAGAACTCCGCTAATTAGTTCAAGTACCCTTGTTCATCACCCTAAATACTCATCATAACTCATATATATCTAAGTATATAAAATACAAAATAAAAACTTTCTTATAATTTAGTAAGTAATCTATTTCACCCTCAAAAACTTTCTTTCTCGCACACAAAAAATCTCAGATTTAAAAAGATAAGCTAAGTTAATTTTGTATATCATTGATTTATATTCCGTTTACTATCTACATCAATTGAAACAAACATCACAATGAATATGTCCAATAAGTGTATGTATTGTACCAGAAACTGCAACCCACTCACACACAGAGATTACTAACACTCAAATATAGCGAACCCAATACTACAACAAATACCACTATTAGTAGAACCGGGGAAATACACAAAACCAAAATCAGTCAATTTACCATATGATTTCATAAACTTACCCAATGAAGTACCTGATCGATTATCCGGTGAAGTGCAAGAGAGAATGACGTTCTTGAATGATTTACTCGAACATCAAGAAGTGCTTAAGGAAACAACATTGGTGAATTTCATGGGTGATGACGAAGAGAGTAGTGATGGGAAAAGAAATCCAAGGCTGGAAGAGTATAAGAAGTGGAAGAATGAGTTGGTTAAGATAGCTCCTGGTTATTTCAATGGACAAATGAGTGTTATGAAGGCTACTGCTAAGTCCAAGGAGTCGAGTACTCCGGTTAATAAAGATGTCGCCGAAGAAAAACAGGAGAAGGATTCGCAAAATGATGTTAGTGAAGACAAAGCAACTGAACCACAGAAACAAGACGATGATCTGATGTTCCTTGATAGTCTAATGAAAAAAGTCAACTTGAATAGTGATAGTAATAAGGAAGTGTCGGGAGGAGATGGTACATTAAGTAAGGCAAGTCCTTGATTACTGACAGTGAACTTAAGAAAGCATTCAATTAATAATTCAGTATATCCATAATACACACCACGCATCTATTTATTAGCTCTATAGAGCCTTATGTACATTACTTAGTCTATATATGTAATAATATAACACTATTAATCAAACACAACACTATCCAATGTAACAAAACCTGACTCATTTCCTCTCCCTCACTCGCTCACCTTCAGGAAATCACAAGCAAAAAAAGAGAAAAAAAATTTGAACAGGTGGGTGGGAGAATTAAAATGAGTGGGTGAATTTGATGACTGATTAAATAGTCTGTATCTTATACTTTAGTAGATTTACAAGTACAGTAATATACTATCTAAGCATACTAAGATGTCTTTTCAAATTACAACAGATAAAGGCTCAACTACATTGGCATTAGTCAATAATTTAAAACTATCAATTGCATCCGAGATCTATGGATTATCTAAGATTTCCAACGATACTGAAGATGATTTGAAGTTAGTCAACACTAAAACTGGATTTGAGTTATTCGAAACTGATTCGATTGTCTTATACTTAGCTTCTTTGAAGAAGAACACTAGGGATTACTTTGCAAGTAATAACAATGTCACTCTTGACAAAACTGTTTTTTACCCATTGTTGAAAGCTAATAAGTTAGGCGATGAATTAGCTCAAGAATTCTCCAAGATTGAACCATTTGCTAAAGTCGATGAAACTGATCCTGTTCAAATCATTGTCTTTTCAGTCTTGTATCCTTTTGTCTCTAAAGATGCTAAAATCGTTAAGGAAGAATTAGCCAACTGGTTCAATGAATTTTCTAAGATCGACAAAGTTGCCAAGAGTATAGAATTTGCAGTCAAGTCAACTAAATTAGAGAGAGTCAAAGCTCAAAACACCGGTGTTGTTAACGTTAAGGAAGACTGTCTTATCGCTAAACAAGGTAAGGAAATCTTACCTAAAGAAGGTGAAAGAAACATTTTGATTACCTCTGCTTTACCATATGTTAACAATGTCCCACATTTAGGTAATATCGTTGGTTCAGTCTTAAGTGCTGATATCTACGCTCGTTACTGTAAGAACAGAGATTACAATACTCTATTCATTTGTGGTACTGATGAATACGGTACTGCAACAGAAACCAAGGCTCTTGAAGACAAAGTTACACCAAAGGAATTATGTGATAAATATCACAAGATTCACTCTGACGTTTACAAATGGTTCCAAATTGGATTTGATTACTTCGGTAGAACCACAACTGAAAAGCAAACTGAAATTGCCCAAGATATCTTTTTAAAATTACACAAGAATGGTTACTTAGAAGAACAATCAATGAAACAATTATACTGTCCTGTTCACAATGGTTACTTAGCTGATAGATACGTTGAAGGTGAATGTCCAAAATGTTCTTATGAAGACGCAAGAGGTGATCAATGTGATAAATGTGGTAATTTATTAAACCCATTTGAATTAATCAACCCACGTTGTAAATTAGACAATGCTACTCCAATACCAAGAGATTCAAACCATATCTTCTTGTCATTAGATAAATTAGAACCTGAATTAAAACAATGGGTTGAAGAAGCTTCTACAAAGGGTAAATGGTCTAAGAACTCTAAGACTATCACCAACTCATGGTTGAAAGAAGGTTTGTTACCACGTTGTATCACAAGAGATTTGGTCTGGGGTACTCCTGTTCCATTGAAAGATTTTGAAAACAAAGTCTTGTACGTCTGGTTCGATGCTCCAATTGGATATATCTCAATCACTGCAAACTACACAGACTCATGGCAAAACTGGTGGAAGAATCCAGAAAATGTTAACTTGTATCAATTCATGGGTAAAGATAACGTTCCTTTCCATACTGTTGTTTTCCCATCAACTGAAATCGGTACACGTGAACCATGGACTATGTTACATCATTTGAGTACAACAGAATACTTACAATATGAAGGTGGTAAGTTCTCCAAGTCTAGAGGTGTTGGTGTTTTCGGTAATAATGCTCAAGAGACAGGTATTTCACCAAGTGTCTGGAGATACTACCTTGCTTCTGTCAGACCTGAAACTCAAGATTCTCAATTCTCTTGGGCTGAATTCGTTGCTAAGAACAACAGTGAATTATTGGCTAACTTGGGTAACTTCGTCAACAGATTGGTCAAATTTGTCGTTGCAAAATACAATGGTGTTGTTCCAAAATACGATTGTTCCAAATGTCCAAACTACGAATCTACCGTTTCTGACTTGAACAAACTATTGAAAGTGTACATCGACGATATGGAAAATGTTCACTTAAGAAAAGGTTTAGAAAGTGCAATGGCTATTTCATCACGTGGTAACCAATTCTTGCAAGAAAACAAATTAGATAACTCATTATACAACGACCATCCAGAGAAATCAGATGCTGTTGTAGCAATCGGTTTGAATATCATCTACCTTGTGTCATCAGTCATCTCACCATTCATGCCCGAAACCTCTAAGCAAATTTACGAGATCTTGAACCTTCCAGCTTTGAGAATCCCTGATGAATTCGATTTATGGATCAGAGAAGGTCATTGTATTGGTAAACCACAATACTTGTTCAATAGAATTGATGAAAAGAAGATCGATGAATGGAGAGCTTTATACAGTGGTCAACAGAAATGAGTTGATTAGTATCTAAATATATATAAAACGTTTAATAATAAAATATTACATAGAATAACTATCTGAGTGTAAGCGCTAAAGAATTTGCTCCAGGTCTTCAGAACTTACTGGTGCAAGGATGTTTGAAGCAGTTCAAATTTTTTTTCAAATCGATTGACACTAAAAGATTGAGTGATAGCATATCAGTCACTAAGTATGGTAAACATGAGACCAACATCCTCAACTAAATAGAATACAAACCACACAATGAGCGAATGGGTGATAAGTCAAGCACAGGAGAAACTTGCTGGTGTTAAATTAGATCTAATCTCACAAGGAGCAGAAGCATTAGTATTCCTAACACATGAACATCCATATTTACCTCCTAGTATAAAAGCCAAGGGTATCAAGAATCATGAAAACTACATAATAAAGTACAGACCATTCAAACCATACAGACACCCCAAACTAGACAAACAAATCACAAAGACTAGAACCCTATCAGAGGCTAAATTATTGAACAAAATCTATCAACTGAATATAAATGTACCTAAGTTAATTGCATTAGATGCTCCAAATGGGTTAATTTGGATGGAGTTCATAGGTGAGCATTTACCTAATGGAGATATCAGCTCTTTGAAGAACTGGCTCTGGTACTTAGAGAAACAACAAGAGGCTAAAGTTGAATCGAAGAGAGGTAATAGTAGCATACCGAAGGATATTACTGAAGAAGATGAGAATTTCGCAACCAGTAAAGAAGTGGAAGAAGTGATGAGACTCGTGGGTAGAGAATTAGGTAAGTTACACATGGAAGATATAGTCCACGGTGATCTTACAAGTTCCAATATAATACTAGTGTCAGGTGATAATACATACCAACCAACACTGATTGATTTCGGATTGAGTTCATACTCGAACCTATCAGAGGATAAAGCAGTGGACTTATACGTGCTGGAAAGAGCATTGATAAGTACTCATCCCGTTTACTCTAAATTGTATAATGAATGGTTATTATCCGGTTATGAAGAGCTCTTTAAGGAGAAGGTTTACAAGTCTAAGAATGGTACTAAGAAATTAGTTGAGATTCTACGTAGGTTAGATGAAGTGAGGATGAGAGGTAGGAAGAGAAGTATGCTGGGTTGAACGGTGATTATATACTTGTATTTATCTTTATATATGCTTCTAATAGATACGCTGTATGATTATATGTGTGATTGGTGTAGCTTCAATGTGGTAGCTTGAGTACACTTACGTAATCAATGAAGGCAACATTTTTTGTTTTGTAGAAAAGACAATGAAAAGTGTCCAAAGTCCACACAAAAGGAGGTGAAGGAAGGGAAATGGAAGCCAAATTTGATAATTTGGGGTACCACATAGGTTAACTGATTTATCTAAGACGGAATCTGATCCACCAGAGAAACAGCTACACAGCCGATACACTTTTATAGTGATGGGGTATACGTAAGATAGTACAAGCTGAAAAAATAATTTTGGCGCCCTAGCTTTACGAGTTCCAATTACTATAAACACAACAAAAGTACTGAAACAACCCAGAAAAGCATGAACATAATGAAGCATGCTATTGCAAGACACTTTTCTTGTATCAATATACACAATTGACTTATTAGTCCTTCCGCTGTATCACTTCTTGACAAAGGAAAATTGTTTACACAAAGCCTGAGGTTGAAGTCAAGTCTTTCAAAATGGTTACAAACAACCTAAATTTAAAGGGAAAAATGGAAAGAAAGACACTAGGCAACTGTGAGAGGGCTATAGATACATTTTGATACACAGATTATACGATAAGTCTACGCTACAACATGCTTTGAAAAGGGGGCAATAATCAAACAAAATTTGCTTTACAAGGTCAACTCGATGATGCAATTATTACTGTTTTCGGAGAAATAAAGAAACAAAGATAAGCTACAGTTGAATTATGACTCGTGACACAGAATTTACTTAGATTGTACCTAGATTATTTACTTTATATAGCAAACCCGTCTTAATCTATTCCCTTTAGAGCCTTTGTACTATAGTAAGCCTTATATTAGTGCTTGTTCCAAATCTGATTACGTAATTTTTTGTGACAAACAAGATCCATAAATAAGGACAACAAACAAGGGAACAAGAGGCACAAATTGGGTACAAATCAACTCAATTATGTTGTTTTCATGTTAATATAAGCTATTTAGTGTATCTAGATAACTGATACAATATGAAAAGATAAGTTGGCCAACTCTCAAGCAAAAAGACTAAGTGTTAGTTACTATTCGAAGCATCTCAAAATTTGGCGCTAGGCGCTAGAGTTGGCCACAATTCACACAAGAAAGCCATTTGAACAATAGGCATAGCTAGATTTACAAGACAAAGCTACCATAGCATCTATTATTATGTCAAGTCAACCACCAATACACTCAAAAGTCAATTGAACCTTATACACATGTCTGGGAACTAATCAAAAATTGA
>JAJLWP010000059.1:0-23796 GCA_030570755.1 Wenyingozyma methanosorbosa | reverse complement strand
TTGGACACATATAGGCCTCTAAAGCCGTCAATATTGACGATATCGACTAGCGGATTTTACCAGTGGATTTTGCGGACCATGTTCGGCAAGGGAGTGTATTTTTTTGGAACTGGTTCTGGTGGGGTTGGGGCCTTCCCGCAAAAAAATACGCACCAGCACCTTCGTTTTTGCATGTGGGTGCCCGGCCTTCAGCTTGAGCGCGAATTTCCTGGGGCACACAAAATTTTTAACTATGGTCCCCGCACTATCGTCACGAGTTAAGATTATATGTCAAACTACAACTATACACATCCTAGTGACTATCTTTTTCAACCTTCACAACTATTACGTATTTAATTTTTCAACTTACTGGGTCATCATTATCTTATATGTCACTCTTCAAAATTAGTTTTTCTTAGTAACGAGTATCAGTTTTATCAGCTTTAATTTATCAACTACTCGAAATACACAAACTAACAACTGCACTACGTATATTATTTACCATGTACAAGTCATAGAGACCATCTAAGATCGAGCCTGTAATATTCTCTATCGACTAGCTAATTGTCGTACATTTTTTTCCAAAAACGGTTTGTCGCCACATTGTAAAGCCACCGTCGGCTTAGATAATCGGGTATCGTCGAAAAACTCAGCCGAAAAAATTCTTGCCGACCCTTGCTTATATAATCGGGTACCTTCGAAAAGACCGGGTACTCAAACCACTCATCAGTTTTTCCGGAAATAAAAAATGTCAGGAAAATTCAATTCGAAAACAAGAGTCAGAAAAAGTTCAATTCGAAAATAAGAGTCAGAAAAAGTTCAGTCCGAAAATAAGAGTCAGAAAAAGTTCAGTCGGAAAATAAAAGAGTGACAGAAAGAACTCAGAAAGAACTCAAGCTTTCCATCTCATTTACTACAACTAACTCACCAAACTACGTTTATTGTTATACATAGTTCAGCAACGGTTGCCAAAGCCACTACAACATGCATTTCATTTGAATACTCAGCCAGTTATAGCACACAGAGATGAACAATCAACCTATTATTGCACATAGATATGTCTACTCAAACCTCTCCTGAATGTACTTTCGAACTCTATTAATCTTTGTTTAGCTCTAAAAGGTTATTAAATAAGAGACTCGGCTGATCACTAATGACATTTCTCAAAAATAATCCAGTATAGTTAATTCATGATACATATATGTGCATTAAAAATGTCCCAGGGTGAATCAATTGAAGAGTCCAACAATCAACTAATGATACTAGTCAAAAGCTGATCAGAAGAACCTATAAATGATAAGGCTATGCAATTGACACAAAAGGTCACTATAGCAAGATTTAAGACTGAATCCATCTTTTTCAATCACACAGGTTTGACTCTCAAATACACTCTGCAATGGCTCTTAAGAATGAAAGTTAATCAAAGAGAGATCAAGTTTAAGATCATAGTTGAGGTAATGGTATTGAACAGATTAGTTGTTTGGACAAGTCAGTCAAATTGATTTAATTAGTCATGCTGGTTATGTCTTACATTATTGAGGCCACTATTGAATAAAGATGAGTTGCATAGCAGTGAATAGTTTTTATACATCATTCAACTCAAACAATTGGCCTTTTAGAGATAGAAGATAATCTACACAAAATCTTACATGAAATATTAAATGAATTTAGCAAAGATTTCCATATATGATATATGTCATGGTAGAACTTCTTTTTCTTATTTAGTCAATTAAATAGGCTTACATGAATTTCGTCATAGCATCAAACAGAATTGCTAAGTTGTGATAGCTCTCATGAATTAGTGATTCCACATAGCTGATGTATCATCAGAGATTACGTATTGCTCGAATAGGACTGATGTATAAAATAAGAAATCTATCGAATATGAAGTTCTATTTGAAAGTACAGTTTTGAATGTTCAAGTCTAAACTACTTCTCTTTGGTGATTGCAAGTAGTTGTCAATGTATTTGCCAATAGATCATGTATTTGAACACAGAGTGAAATACTACTCTATATACTTTATGATAAATCGCCAACTTTATTGAACTCCTTTGACATAATCTTAGAGTGACTTAATTCTAGTTTTCTTTGATTATTGCTGGTAGATGTATCTTCCAAGATTATATTATATGCTGATTCAATAGAGATCATGTATTTAACTTAATTGTTCAAGAGTATATGTCTAGTGAAATCAAGTAATACTCTAGTCTTAAATAATGTCTTCTTTGAAAATAACTTAATTGAAGTCAGTATAATATACTCTTGATGTTGGATTCAAATAGAGCTCATGTAAAAGATGCAGTTGAGATAAGATGAAAGAGCTGTTTCGTGTTGTTCTGAAATCAATGATTGCTGGATAGAATTGAGGTTGAGATCAATATAATATGATTGATTGTTATCTTGAATCAATGAAATACTAGCTATTGAATTTGGGATTGTCAATAAATAACCAATGATCATGGAATACTTGAGATACTAACTCTTCTCATTTGTATACTTCCAGTTGCTTCTTCTGATAGATTAATTCAAATGATCTAAGTCTCACTGGTGGATGTATATGGTTGAACATGAATTGAAATCAATACACTATTGAATACTCGTTGTTGCTTATAAGACATATCGATTGACTGAAAGATAATTGATGAATGACTATACTCAAGTAAAATGATTCCAATGATCGATGTAGTTGTTGCTTATAAGACATATCCATTGACTTAAAGATAACTAATTCAAATGCCTATATTATTATGTTAAGTGGTTCTAATGATTATAGTATCATACTTTCATAGAAGTTTAATATCTTGATAACAACTTGAGTAACATACCTAATGTTCTTGTTGAACTAGTATCATTCATGATAGTATTGGTACAGCTAGTAGTAGCAATAAACCTACTTAATTGAAGACAAAAACTTTCCTCTTCAACTGAATAAGTAACACTAACTAGTAAGTAAACATCAACATACTCTAGATAATCACAAGTTGAACAAACACAATACTTCTCTAGTTAACTGGCCAGTCTCTAAGATAATCATATTCAGTCAACTTAGATGAAAATGATTGAATTAAAGATCCAACTAATCAACAAATGAGTAATCAGTCTACTGCTAGTAACACATCTGGACATGTAAAGATTAGAAGACTCAACAGTATATTGATGAACTCATTGGTTAGAATCAATCTTGAGAAGGATGTACTCATACTAGTTCAATTGTGATTTCAAGGCCATATGATAGATGTCAATTGTAGGTCCACTAATGATAATCAATGCTCCACAATTACTTGATTGATCGTGATTTCAAAGCTTAGTAATGAAAATCAATCAATCAAACATTGTAGACATATAGTATGTTTGAAGTATTCCTAGTTTCCCCAATTTCTAGATTGATTGTACTTGTTCAATGGTATTAGCCATTGAATCAAATCAAGTGAAGTCGATGAAAGACACAAAAAATGCATTTGTAATATTAAAAGTAGTAAAAACTCGTAAGTAGTTGCAGTTAATAGTTACAGTTGATATGATTGTATAATGTAATGAGACCTATAGTATTGACTAGTATTTAGATAACAGGAATATGACCTTTCTATCTTGTATTGAGAAGTTGATAGTAGGGAGACTTTGTAGCTCTGAGTATAGATAATGTATGTAGTAAACGAAGAGAGAATAGAGCGGGAAAGGATGAGTATTTAAGTAGTTCTGGATCACTTTGTGTAGTGTACTTATTCCAAAGATGATCCCATTTTCGAATTCTTAATAGTCATATTTCTCTACTCTGTTACACTAATTAGATAAGAGTAATTTAGAATCAAGCAGGAAATGTCTCTCCTGCATATTTCATAATTTTTTTTTATCCAGAACTGATAAGAAAATCGCTTTATCTATCTCCAGATCTCGGAAAAGGCGAGATTAAAGATCGTTCACTACCCATTTCCCTTTTCGGCTTTCTCGACCTATTTTTTAAAATTTTTTGGGCTTATCGGTAATTCCGAATTTCGAGGCAATCTGATAAAAATCTTTTTTAGTAGGATCTCACTTCTGGAATAATAGATTAAGTACTGTTTAGTGTGTGTGCTTGATATGAAGACGCAGAGTAATAAACGGTTTACAAAAAATGTTCACTCTATATAAACAAAACACAATCTTTTTCTTCAGATGAGAATCAGTTTAATCTGACACTTAGGGGTTCAACTTAATTTTGTTAAAATATCAAATTATACACTTAGATTATATTCAACATGGCCCCAGTTGCAAGTGAAACCAGTCAAATATCTCTAGAATTATCACAAGCTATTGAAACTTACAAGAAGAGAAACCCAAAGTCTTTTGAATGTTTCACTAAAGCTTGTGCAGATTTACCTGGAGGTAATACGAGAAGTGTTTTATACAATGATCCTTTCCCATTATACATCGAAAAAGGTTATGGTTCTAGATTAATTGATGTGGATGGACATGAGTATATAGATGCAGTCGGTGAAATGACTGCTGGTTTATATGGTCACTCCAATCCTATAATTAAAAAAGCAATAATTGATGCATTCGACAACTCAGGTATCTCAATTGGTGGTAACATCACAATTGAACAAAAACTAGCAGATGAGATCAAAAAACGTTTCCCTATTGTGGAGAAAATACGATTCTGTAATTCAGGTACTGAAGCAAACTTGAATTTATTGACAGTGGCAAGAGCTTTTACTAAGAAGAGCAAGGTAATTGCATTTTATGGAGGATACCATGGTGGTTGTATTTCCTTTGGTCATGGAAATTCACCAGCAAATGTTGATTATGAAAAGTTTATCTTATGTGATTACAATGATATTGAACAATTTGATGAAGTAATCACTTCAAATGATGTTGCAGCAGTCATTGTCGAAGGTATGCAAGGTGCAGGTGGTGCAATCCCTGCTAATCCAGAATTCATGAAAAACATTGAAAAGAAGTGTAAAGAAAATAATGTCTTATTTATAATGGATGAGGTTATGACCTCAAGAATGGGATACGGTGGTCTACAAAGATTCTTTGGATTGAAACCAGATCTAGTGAGTTTTGGCAAGTATCTTGGAGGTGGTTTAACTTTTGGTGCATTCGGTGGTAGAGCTGATATTTTATCGTTGTATGATCCTAGAACTGCTCATCCTCTCCCACATTCAGGTACATTCAATAATAATACACTTACACTTAATGCTGGTTATGCTGGTTTAACTAAAATTTATACAGAGGAAGCTGCTGAGGCTTTGAATGAAAGAGGTACAAAGTTGATGAAGTCATTGCAGAAAGCTTGTGAAGGTACAAAATTATGTATCACCGGGCATGGATCTGTTTTCAATTTTCATTTTACCGAAACTGGTAAGTTTGAATCGGCTCATGATGAACAATACGAGATTCCAGGTTTGAAAACATTACTCTGGATGGATATGTTGATTGAAGGATACTGGTTCGCAAACAGAGGTATGATAAGTTTGACTGTTGTAATCACTGATGAAGAATTAGCTGGTTTTGAAAATGCTATTAAAAACTGGATTGCGAAGAGAAAGCATCTTTTTGAGTTATAAGAGCTGGAAACATATCATTTGAACACTACACCACAGAGTCACTAGTATACAATACCTATGAATACGTAGGTTTATTCTAAGAAACTTTCAATTTATCTGTATATATATTTATAGATTTTTGCATACTTAAAATCACACATATTTGAATCATAATTCAGTAAACTTTTTCAATGTTACTCTCATTTGTCCCTTACCACCTCTATTTGCACGGTAGTAATAAGGAATAAATGTAAGATCAACTGTCTTCAATAATGACTTCTCATGATCAACAGCTAAGTTATTCCAAGGATGACCAAGATCTTTATTCCACTCAGAGATAATATCATCTGATAAGACACCTTTAGATTTGGCTTTCAGGAAAATTGTACCATCTTCTTGTTCAGTTTCTTCAACCTCAAAGTCTTTGACAAGTAATCCTAAACTTCTGAAGTGATCATTCACCCAAGGATGATCAACATCCTCAACACAATAAATCAATGGTCCACGAGCAACAGCAACTACTTCCTTTCCAGCCAATGGATGATTACTAACTATTCTTGGTTTAAACTCAACATTAAAAGTAAAACTATGGTTGCCCTCAAGAAATGAAGCAGGAAGAGTAAGATAACCAGAATCAAATTTGAAACTACTTGTATCAATCTTTGTACCATCAGCAGCTAATAAAGACCAGTCTTCAGATGCCCATTCTGGAATACGTAAACTAATAGAGTTTGGAATATTATCACCTTTGATCTCAAATTTAACAACACCTGACCATGGCCAGTTAGAGTTTTGCTCAAGAATGAAATTTTTTCCACTTTTTGTCTTGAATTCAAGTGTAGCAGATGTATATTGATTAACAGTTATATCAGAAGTTTCATCATCCCAAAACCACAAGTAACCACCAATTATACCTAATGTTCTTGTAACATTTGGAGGACAACATGAAACATCGAACCATTCAGATCTCATAGATAAATCAGAATCAGAAGATCCTAGTTGATTGACATAAGTGAAACCTTTACCATTTAAGGAGATACCCGTTAAAAATGCATTATACAAAGATAATTCAGCAATATCTGCAAAATGTGCATTCTTTTCGACTCTTAATAAACGGTCAGAGAACATAAGAATTCCAATAGCTGCACAAGTTTCATTATAACAACCTCCTTCATCAGTGGAACTAGGTAAAAAGTAATCAATACCAAAACCTTCCCATTTTTTCATAGCACCTATACCACCAGTTAAGTACATCTTTTTACCAACCATGTTTTCCCAAAGTCTTTCACAAGCTTTTTTGAAATCATTATCAGGTGAAATATAAATTAGATCCGCAACAGCAGTCAAGAGATACATAGCTCTAACAGCATGACCTTCAATGGTTTCTTGTTCCTTTATAGGTTTATGAGCTTGTTGATAAAAGTAAGATCTTGGACCAGGATAGTACATTGGGATTTCATTAAATCTTTCTCCACGTTTTTCTGCTTCTTTTGTATAAAATTCACCATTGTTCTTACCTCTTTCGGTTAAATAAAACTCCGCCAACTTCAAATGTTTTTCATCTTTCGTGATAGAGTACAATCTGAGTAGAGCTAGTTCAATTTCAGGGTGACCTGGATAGGCTCTTAAACCATCTGGACCAGTCTTTTCGTAAATCAAGTCAATATATTTGATCATCGGATCAAGGAAAGATTTATTCTTGTAATGTAAGTAATGAATAATAGCAGCCTCTAATAGATGACCTGCATTGTAAAGTTCATGCAAATCACGGAAGTTGGTGAATCTTTCTTTTGGTTTAACTAAAGTAAAATGAATGTTTAAGTACCCATCTGGTTGTTGAGCAGTTCTAATCATTTCAACTAATTCATGAACTGAATTTTCGACTTCTTCATTTTTGAAACCATCAGCGATGAAATACATTGCACCTTCAATCCACTTGGCTACATCTGAATCCCAAAATTGATGAGGTGCAACTGGTAAAATCTCTTCAATAACTGTATCATAGACAGGATGCCATTGGAGTTTGAAAGCATCATATCTACCGGTATCTTTGAGTTTCTTCAATTGAAATAACAGTGTAGTTTCCCAGACAGTTTGTCTCCATTTGAACCAGAATGATGATTCGTTGATAGTAGTTGCTCTATAAGAGGTTTGTGGATAAGTTGGATCTTTCAGTTCAGACATTGCGATGTTGCTGATATACTTTTTTCTATAATGAGAGGATAAGGTAAAGAAGAAAGGTACACAAATAATTTTTCAACCAGTGGAATAAAGATCGTTATATCTGAATATTAGCAGAGACTCTCTCAGTGATTAGTATGTCTGCTTTTGGAAACAACCCCAGATATGTAACTTTGTCAATCTATAATTCTGGTTAATCTTCTCCGAAATGCAAAAAAAGAACACCGATAATTAGTGCACAATACTATTGTATTGTTCATTATCCTCAGTAGCTCAGATAACCCTATAGGTCTACCGAACTAGTGATAATAAAACTTACATCTCTCATTCAACCAAAGAACAAAAGAGAAACTTTGTACAATCGGTTGAGTGTCATCCCCAAATCTAATATAAATCTGGGGAAGAATACTAAATAGGGAAATTTAAACGTACATACATTACAAAAAGGGTAGCTTCCCTAAAAAAAATATTATGTACAAGTGGGGGGTAAAATGAGGAGTAAAAGTATTTTTTTTTTCAGTTTTACAAACCTGCATAGTCATGGAAAACTAGTGTAAATTCCAATATATCCATCTCCAGTTTGTTCTACAAACTTATTTAGTGTATATCTTTTATACAACTTGCACAAGGACATCATGCTTTTCAACACCCTGAAAGAAGAGCTCAATTTCCCGGGAGTTAGAACCCTCGATTTTACAGCCGGTCAAAGTTCTTGGTCAGGCTGTAAACAAATATACTGCGGCTGCTCAATCATTTTTTCCCTCATTTTGACTTGTATTGCTATTGTTCCCAGGTACAATTGCGTAATTGCATAATTCACTAATTTGTTGAATCACCTATTTTTATGAAAAAATCAGTAGATCCCAGGTTATTGGGATAGTGTATATACTAAAGTTAGGCAGCCAAGTAGTGTTTTGCAACTAATTTTGTCGAATTAATGTAATATCCCTTCTTCAAAGCCTTGGTTATTCTTACTCCATAGTTAACACTTGCAGCTAAAGTACTAAATTACTCACTTACACTTTGGATAAGTTTCCTAGTTTGTAAGCCTTGTTCAAATTTCATGTAGTTCTCACCTATATCGCCGTCATAATTTTTCTTCATTCTTCATTGTAATCTTGTTTTAACCACTTATATTCCAAAAATTGAGGCTAATCTCATATGTACCCCATATTATAAAGTAGGGTTATTTTTGTGGGGTTCCTTTGTACCCTGCATGGTTACATACTTTCGATTCACATATACGTATATATATATATATATATATATGATACAAAAGCTCATTTTTTGTGATCACCATTAATATTATCCTACCCTAATCTTATTTAATACTATTCTTTATCAATAGTTTGTCATTATAATATCTATAATATATATGACTAGAGATTGAAATACTTTTACTCAAATCTTATCTATTTGTTGTCTTCAAACTATTTTTTCTCAAAATTCAAAATGACTTTCTTGGATAAATTTAATATTTTCAAGGAAGACACCTCAGCTTTACCCGTCTATGATGGTAGAACAGTTGTCTTTGGTCTTCAAAAACGTACATGGTTTATCTACTGGATTTGTTTTGCTGCTTCATGGGCAAATTTCTTCCAAGGTTTTGATGGTTCTATATATTCTATCATCTTAGCTGATGAATCTTTCAAAAAGTACTTTGCTTTAAACTCTCCAAGAGAAGGTGGTGTTAGTTCAACTATTAATGCTGGTACTGTTCTTGGTAACTTGTTCTTATCTTGGTGGATTATTCAACAATATGGTCGTAGAATTTCATTCTCTATTGGTACTCTTATTATTATTGTTGGTGTTGCTTTACAAGTTGGTGCTGTTCACTATGCGATGATCATTATTGGTAGACTAATTGCTGGTGCTGGTACTGCTATTATTGGTACGAATTTAGCTGGTTATCTTTCAGAAGTTTCTACCACTGAAGTTAGAGGTCGTATGACTTCATTTGTCCAATTCTCATACCAAATTGGTTCTCTTGTTGCTTATTGTGCTGGTCTTGGTACTGATAAGTTAGCTGCAAACGTTTCTTGGAGAATTGCTGCTATGTTGCAAATCCCAGTCGGTGCTGTCTTCTTGGTTACAAGTTGGACTTTACCAGAATCACCACGTTGGAGATTAGAAAGATATCCCGATCAACCTGAAAGAGCTTTAAGAGACTTGAGTAAGATTAGAAGATTACCTGCTGATGATGAATCTGTTATTCAAGAATTCTCTGATATTGTAGCTGCTAAAACTTATTATGAATCTATCAAAGATAGAACAACTTGGAAATACTTCTTCAGCAAGATGCCAATTTGGAGACGTATTGCTTACTCTACCGCTACTATGGCAATGGGTCAGTTAAGTGGTGTTGGTGGTTTGACCATTTATGGTGTTCAAATTTTCCGTAAGCTGGATTTAGGTTCTGGACAAATTGATCTATTGTTAAATGTCGCTGCTGGTTGTTTCAACTTACTTGCTTGTTTTATTACCATGTTGGGTATTGATAAATGGGGAAGAAAATCAACTTTAGCTACATGTATCTTTGTCAACATTGTTTCTTATGTTATTATTGCGGCATTATCAGATAAATATGAGGCCAATGCTTATGGTGCAAATGTTATCTGTGTCATGTTCATCTTCATCATTCAAATGTCTTACTCTGGTGGTTCTGGTCCAATTGCTTGGATTTACAGTTCTGAAATTTTCCCAAATCATATCAGAGATAAAGGTATTAACTTAGCTCAAGCATCTCAACAAACAACTACATTATGGGTCAATCAAGCTTGGCCATCTATTTTCAATGGTAAAGTTTCATACAATGGTTATTGGATTTTTGCTGGTATCAATTTGATTAACTTCTTGTTAGTTGTTTTCTTATGGCCTGAAACTAAAAACATTCCATTAGAAGAAATGAACTCTATCTTTGGTGAAATTGATGCTGTTGAAGTTGGTCATGCTGCTATGGATGAAACTAAGAACGAGCAAGATGAAGATGTAATTTCAATGGTTGACGATGATAAAGGCAAAAGTACACATTACGAACAAGCTTCTAAAGTATAATTAATGGTCTTTTTTGCCTTATCTTCCTACAATTTATTTATTTCTATATTTATTATGTATTTTTTTCGACAAAAAAAATTGGAGTTTCATTATTAATGTTTATCGTGTGACTTTGTAGAGTAAAATTTGTAAACTATTGGTCATATACTCAAAGAACAAATCTACAATGCAAAAAAGCTGTTTTTTAAAAATTGAAAAATAATCGATGTTATTTTGATTATAGATAAGTAATATTATAGAAAGGAAAAACTAAAGAGAAACAGAAGTAAAAAAATCCATAGCAAGCTACACGATTAATAAGAATATCTAAATTCAGGGTTTTCGAAATCGGTCAAATCAGCAAATTCTTGATTTTCAGCAACAACATAAGCGTCACCCAATTCAGCCTTTAATTTATCTCTTCTTTGATTTTCACGTCTGTTCAACAGACCTAAAGCAGCAACACAAACAATAGCAGCGGCATAACATGCAACAATAGTAGCCTTAGCCTTGTGGTAATTTGGAGCATCAGAAGATCTGAAAGTTTGTGGACCAACAATGTTACCACAAGAATAACCAATAAGAGAAATAGCGTTTGCAACCAACTTCTTAGTGTAACCAGCAGTATTAGAAGTGACACATGAAGAAACAGTGACAATACCAACTGGTGAAATACCAAGAATCCAGTAACCAGCTAATGCACCATCATTGTTAGCAAATGCAAGAAGACATGCAGACATCAAAACAATAGACAAGTAACCAGCAGATAATAACATTCTTGATTTGATAACTGAGTTTAAGAATGGAAGGAAAGCAAGACCACATAATTCAAAAGCACCAACTGGAGCTTTCATAAGAAGAGATTTAGTAGTATTGTAACCGAATGATTTTAAGATAATGGTACCGAAACCAGAAACACCACCATTTGGAATAGCAACTAAAATAGCAAGTAAGAAATAAGTCCATGTTCTGATATCAGTGATACATTCAGTAACTTGATACATCTTGAACTTCTTAGTACCAAAACCTTGTTGATTGTTTCTAATTCTTTCTAAGACCATAGCTCTTTCTTCTTCACTTAAGAATCTAGCAGTAGATGGATTGGCTGGCATAACGAGTAAGACAACAAGACCCATAAGAACAGTCATTAAACCAATAACAATGAAAAGAATATCGTAACCTTTGATTGAGTAACTATCTTGGTTGTTGTAAAGACCATAGGAGATAGCGGATAAAACAATAGTACCTAAACCATTGAAACCATAAAAGACAGCCATTCTACCGAAATGTTCGGTTTTTCTGTAGTATTGGTTAAGAACAATAACAAAGATTGGAGAAACAAATGATTCTAAACAACCTAACATAGTACGTAAAAGCATGAATGTTGGGTAAGTATCAGTTGCAGCCATACAACATTGGACAATACCCCAAATAACAATACAAATACCAGAAGTACGCATAGCTGGAGTCTTTTGTAATAATACTGCAGCGAATGGAGAAGCGAATAAATAACCTAAGTAGAAACCAGAGTTGGTCCATGAATACATTTGACCTTTCATGTTCATATCAGTACGAATATCCATAATAGCAGCCATACCAATACTTGTTTTATCCATGAATTGAATCATATAAAGGAAACAGAAAATTGGTAAAACACGCGTATCAATCTTCATACGTAATTTAGCATCTGTCTTTGGGTCAAGTTCGACATGACCAACTTTTTGAGCGAAAGCCATAGCAGCATCATCTGTCTTATTAGTGAGGTCAACAACCTTACCATATGGTGAGATAATAGTTTCTAATGGGTGACCTTCGGTGCTTTCAGATACATTGACATCGACACCTGTCACATCTTCTTTAAGAATTTCTTTTTCAGACATTTTTATTATGATTGTTTGATAATCTTGATAATTAAAGGAAAAAAGAAAGTGTCATAATTGAATGAGATATTTTAGAAGAAATATACATGTACTTATGCTTCTTAATATATCATGATTTCTTATCAGTTTCTTATCCTTATCATTGTTTCTTATCAAATACTAAAAAGATTTTAATTTTTTATTTCTTTTTTCTTAACTTAGGCAAATCAAAGCTCAACGTTTAATTTTTTATCATGTCTCGGCCGCTAAGCTTTTCTCATCCGAAATCAGGCAATCGGCCGATAAGTTTTAATTTTTTTTCAAATCTTGCATAAGTTTACTTTCGTGGGCGGCTTGGAATTTACCAATCAAGAATGTATATCAATGCAAGCTTAACTATGATTATTGAACGGGTTTAATGTGATTTTTCATATATATCTAGTGATTAAGTAGCTTATCATCGAAGATATCGTATTTCAACACATTATTATTTTTTTGTTTTCTGTCGACTTGATAACATATTTCACTAATAAAAAATAAAAATGGGTCAAGCAGCTTCAACAGAAGGTACTACTCCTTTCAAGGTTACTTTACCAAACCAAGGTACATTAACCGGTTACACTTTCAAATCATTCACATCAGGTAAACCATCAGCTCACAGATTTGGTAAAGTTCCTTATGCACTTCCAGTTTCAGCTAAAGATCGTTTCAAGATTGCTAAACCAATTCCTGAAGATTATGATTACACAGGTGATTATAAAGAAGTCGGATTAAAGTGTCCGCAACCAGCAGTTCCAAAATTTGCATACGTTAAGTCACCAAGTGAAGAAGAGATCCAATACTGTAACATTTTTGTTCCAGCATCTGATAAATATAAGCCAAAAGAAGGATGGCCAGTCTTAATATACCTCCATGGTGGTTGGTTACAATACTCAAACCCAAATCATCCGTTTTTAGATCCAACTGATATGTTTGATGATGAAGAGTTTGTTAATAAATTTATCTTTGTCGTCCCAGGTTACAGATTAAATATGTTTGGTTTCCTCTCATCTAAAGAGTTATTAGAAGAAGATCCAAAATCTGCTAACTTCGGTTTCTGGGATCAAAGAATGTGTATCGAATGGACTTATAAGTACATCAAGCACTTTGGTGGTAACCCAGAGCGTATAAGTATTGCTGGTATTTCTGCAGGTGCTTATTCTGCTTTCTTCCAATTAGCTTACGAACTATATCACCCAGAAGCTCCTCAAATCATCAAACAAGTTGTTTACCAATCCAACCTTGTCTATGTTCAGCCAAAAACCATTGCAGAAACTCAAGGTCAATTCGATGAAATCATTGATAAACTTGGAATTGACAAGAATGCTTCAGGTGCTGAAAAACTTGATGCTTTGAGAAAATTGGATGCTGGATTCATTGAAGACTTCATTCCAAGCTTAGAAATGCATACTTTCAGAGCCGTTACCGATGATAACTTTATTTCATCAAAGATAATTGGTGATTTGGAATCTGGTGAATACACCAAGAAAGTTATTGCTAAAAATATTAGATTTATCATTGGTGAAGTTGACAATGAACCATATAAATACTCTCTTTTGAATACTCCTAAAACATTAACTGAACTACCTATCCAAATTGAAAACTACTACCCAAAGAATGTCGTTGCACCTTTACTTAAACTCTATGAAGCGGAGAAGACTGACACTGCTCATCCGGAATTTGAAGAAAACTTGAGAATTGTTTTTGGTAACATTATCTCAGATGGTCAAGTGCATGCCTCTGGAAGAGGTTACATTGGTAAACTCATTTCAAATGGATTCCCAACTGATAAAATTTACCGTTACAGAATTAGTTATAGAGCTAAATGGCTTGATGACCATGTTGACCCATCATTGAAGGTTCCTCATGGTGCTGATTTCAGTATGTGGTTCTACCGTATGGGAGAAGGTTTCACTGATGAAGAACATGCTTTCGTTAAGAAATGGGTTAAACCTTATGTTGACTTCTTGAACTTTGAAGATAAAATAGAATGGGAAAGCTCAGATCCTACTAAATTTAGACTCTTTAATGCAGATGGTTCAATCTCTTATGAACAAGATCCAGATTGGGAATGGGGTCTCAAGGTTGCTGATACCGTTTACAAAGCACAAATTGCTTAAAGATATTCTAAGTATAAAGTATATAGAGTGGTATATTGATCTTTCAAGATATGCACATTTTAGACGATAATTTTGACGTAAAGATGTAGAGTAAGATACTTTAGATTCCCGGCGTACTTACAAATAGACTAGGTTTACCTTATTCATCAAAAATTTGCAAAAGCTTTCTATTTAAATGCTATCTATAAAGAAATTTTTATACTTTATATACAATTACCATCCTCTACATGGAATCCAAACATCAGTAATAATTCCCTCTTTGTCAACAACGAAAAAGAAACCAAAACATGCCATACTTATACAAACGTGTTGCATAAGAATTTCAATCTTCTTACCGTGTGGAATCATCTTACAATCATCGCTGAGGGGTCTTAAGATACCGTGCTCTTGAGAAAGTCTATGTAAGTACCAAGGACCGTATTCAGAGTCTTTTGGTAATTGACCGTAACCAGGGAAAGCATGAGAAGTTTCTTTGGTCATTGCAAGGACACCGGTATTGGTTAAGATTTCACCGATATCGTTACCTCTCTTTGGATATTGTGAAATAACAGTTCCAAGAATGAAAGATGAAATATCTTCTTCAGTAATGGAACCAGTTGCCATTTGTTGTAAATCTGAAATAATATAGTTACCAGCATGGACTTCTAATGTACCGTATAAGTTATTGACAATCTTTGTCAATTCACTATCTTGACATTCTTGGAATGATCTGGCAGTTGGGGAAGCACCAACACTTAAGACTAATTTTTTGGTATCAAATGTAGGATCAAGAGATAACAAAGTCTTACAAGCATTGTTAACAGCATTGACTTCGTCTAATAACACAACGTTGTTTTCTGATAAAGTTTTCTTGCTGTAAGAATGACCAGCATGAGAGTAAAATCCGAACAATTCAACACATTTACAGTTCAACAATTCTTTGAGGAGTTCGATTAAATCTTCTTCTGTGTAGACACCAGCTCTGTGTGTACCCATATCAATCTTAACAAAAACGGACCATTTGAAGTCTTCTAAACCTTCTGCTTTGACAAATTCTTCAAGGAATTTGATATGTTCAATATTATCCACAAATAATCTCAAGTTCTTGACCTTACCAGCAATCTTGTATAATTCTGGGATGATATCTGGAACTAATGCTGGTAAACCGTATAACATATCAGAAACAATTTCAACACCTTCCTTTTCTTGGTAGTCAGTGACCAAGTAAGCTTCTCTCAAAGTACTGACAACGATGGAATCATGTTTGGAGCCAGTGTAACCTTTCACATTGTAACCTAATTGTTTTAAGACACCTTCCATTGCCTTGTGGGTCTTGATATGACCTCTGAATCTGACCTTGTTCTCAACAGTTTCATTGAATTTGTCAATTGCACTCAAGAGCTTGGTAATGTTGGAATCAACGACTTCTTCTTTGATAACTAAAGAAGGTGTTGGGAGAACACTATAGTGTTTTCCACCATATTGGGCCAATAATTTTGATTTAGTATCGGATGGATCTAATGGATAAGCGACTGATGGACTCAAATGCATTGTGAATTGCTTGATATTAGTATATAGAGTTGAAGTATATCTGAAGAACCAGCTAACAGTAGATCAAATAAATTGCAAATTTAATCTACTTGCACCACAGAAAGTAATTTTCCACTATCAGAAAAATTTATCGCTTCGGTGTTTTCTATTTTCAGCCAGTGCCAAGCTCTATCTAACACCCTAAAGATTCTCATCTTTCTGGACCGATAAAATTTCACTGGGAAAATGTGAGTTTACGTAATTCAAATAACCGAGGGTAAATTTTTGAATTTTTGTGCATTCTCCATAGATTGCGCAGAGATAATCAACTTTGCGGGCGATTAAGATTGCTTTAACATTCGGGATGTCCGAAAATAGTAAATTCGAGCGGAAAATTAAAAAAAAATTGGGATCACGCACATTTATTTTTAGTTATGAGTATTTTGTTAATTTGCTCCTTGATTTTGAGTATTACAATATATATCAGTACTATTACATTGGTACTACTTGTTATATATCTAGCGTATCTATCATAAATCTATCGGTCGAGTCTCCGTATTGGAGATATATGTACAAAATTGGCATTTTTATCGCCGTACTGTAATCATGGGTACTCCAAAAATGGAGGTTCACCATCTATTTGAAAAGTACTTCGTAGCATATCCTCGAAAAGTGTATCATTATCTTCTGTTTTCACAATATTTGCTATATTGGAAATATTCGTAATTTCATTTGGATCTATAACAGAGAATGTCTCTTTATTTTCTTTAAGTACAAACATTTTCAATTCAAGTATTCTATTGAATCTCTTTTGGAAAACTGATGGCCAAAGATGTTTGATTTTGTTGAGCGCTTTCACGGCAACTTGAATAAGCACTATTCTCAAATCTCCATTCAAATAGTCTATGTCTTTATGCTTTGTGTATTTGATCCTAGGATCCAATCCAGCTAGATTCACTGCATAATGAGGATATCTTTGTAAATGGGTCAATACAATCGACATTGCTTGAAAGGGGTACGAGTTTCGTATATACCAGAAGCAATCTAAGTTACATTGTTCTCCTAACTCAATTTTTAAAATTGATTCATTGATCAACAGCATAGACTGTATCAGAAGATCATGATTTTGATCAAGGTTTGCAGCTTCAGAAGATTGGTCACCTAGGACAGCGCTTCTCAAATATTCGACCAATAGGGCAGACTTTCTGAGACCTAACCTTCCTTCTGTAACTAACCAATGCTTGTACAATTCCGGCTGGTTTTCCAAACTCATAATCTCGTCATCAAGCGAATTAATCATATTCAATGAATCGAAATAATCTTCGTTTATTCTTTGATAGTCATTTTCAGATGATATATCAAGTCTATTGAGCTCGAACAAAACACTAGACCAAACCATTCCGTTGTAAAGTTTGCTCAAAGTAAGTAATGTAGTCAACTCATTTTTATGTCTAGGGAAATTTTGGAATGTCTCTAAAACAGATTCATTAATGCCTGAAGGTAGCCCATTGTAGTATGAAACCAATATGTCCAGTATCAATATGTAACTGTAAACAATATCCCTCAATGGTGTCTCTTGTGTACTTTCCGAAATTTTCCTATGTAATCCAATGGTTTGACACATTCTCAAAAGAGAAGCAACTTCACCAACAATACCATAACAATTCATTGATCCAACATAATACATTAAAGTCAAAGCTATTAATCCAGATATCGATGGAGAAATATTCATGTTCAACATAAATTTCAGGTTACCAACACATTGATAAGAAACGCTCTTCAGATTCTCATAATTCACACCTTCAGAGTCTGACTTTCCTAGGTATATATTTTTCAATTGAAGGTTGAGTGAACTACAAAAGAAGACAGAGAAAAATAGTATTAAACCATTCAAATCATCATATTTCTTCTTTGAACTCCAGAAAAGATCATACTTGAGATCAAATTCCTCAAAATCAACAATAGGAACATATGGGAAGATAGACTCTTTGAAGTGTTTCACAAGATGATCACATACCGACTTTTTTGGCATTTTATTGATGATGTCTTCTAACGAACCCATAGGTTGAACAAGCGTCGCAAAATCAAAAACGATTCTTCTATCTTCGTCCCTAGGCACTCTATCAACTATAAAGGAAACATTAGCCGATGTGTCACTGAAAGGAAATAAACCGAGAGGGAAATATTTTGAATATTCTCCTGTAGCATTGACAATAAGTTTGAAATTCTTAGCTTCATATTTACCTGTAGCAGTTGGTTGCAATTCGGTGTCAGGAACCATATACCTTCCTACATTTTCATCAGAATCACTTGTTTCATTAGACACTTCTTCTAATGCCTGCTGTTTTCTACGAAGAGTACTTCTCTCAATTTGACCTGGTGTAAAGTACTCGCAAGATACTTTCGCTTTGATACATCCCTGGCATGATGGTCTCAATCTGTCACATTTCTTTTTATGAGAGTAACACCTTTTACAAGAGTGAATAGGTCTCATCCGCACTATCGGCGCCTTGTGTTTATCTCTACGCGCTGTCATTATACTGTTGTTTGGATATCAAAATTAGTAAGTTGATAAAGAGCAAAACTGATCTAAGAGATATAAACTTTTTTTTCTTTTTTTTTGATTTTATTTTTCCTTTAGACTTTGAATAGTTTGTTTTTATTTTTTCCTTTCTCTTTTTTTTGTTCCTCTGCTTTTACAAAATTTGTACATTTTACATGGAATTCTCGAATTTCACAATTTTAGGTTACTTGATCATACAGGAGGAAAATGTTTTTAGTATAAATAAAGTCCAAGCCATGTAGACTCATTGTTGCTCTATAACAGCACTAGAGGCTTGACTTGATGTGAATTGTAAGTTTATATAGGGTATTGGATATGTACATAATCAAAGATAGAAGCATCAATCACTGGTTTTTTCAATCACCTTTTGTTTTCTAGCTTTTTATCTTCAATGTTGTAAGCTGTGATGAATGCAAAAACTGATGTGGCAATAATAAATAAGAATACTGCATGAGATGAAACATCATATGCACTAATAACTGCAGCCTTAGCAAATGCAGGACATTTTTCGTGAGCATAAGACGAACTGTGAAGAGCTTTATCCATAATCTTCATAAGAGCGTTTGGATCCTGATACTCTTTTGGAATGTCAACCAGTTTTGCAAAATTCTTAGTCATGTTGCTAGAAAGAGAGAACTGAAGAATTGCAGAAGCGATAGAGACGCCCAAAGTTGAACCTGTTGATCTGAAACCATATTGAATAGATGTAACGAGAGATTGCTCACTAAGAGCCACTGCAGAGATCATAGCAACGAGATCAATGGTGATAATAGCACCAGTTCCAAATCTTGCTGGAATCAAAACCAAATAATCATAAACGGCAGAGCTATTTATAGTGAGGAAGAAAATCATAATACTCCCAATAACACTGAGGAGACTGCAGAAGAAACTTAAGTTCCAGTAGTGGCCTTTTTGTTTAATGTAGTAACCCGCGTAAATTGAACCAATACTCACACTGGCAGCAGGAGCAAGAAGTCTCAAACCTGAATCAAATGATGAGAGATTTTTCACTGAAGACCAGTAAAACGGAACATAGTATAAAACTGAAAACACATTCATAGATATAAACCAGCAATTCAATGAAGAGTAAAGAACAGTTTTGTTATGTAATAGTTGAACAGGTATAACTGGTTCAGATGCATATTTCAGTTCATAATAATAGAACAAGATTAAACCTAAAATACTAACTGCTACCAAAATATAAAGTAATGCACTAGTGTACTCAATCTCCTTACCACCTTCTGATGCGACATACATCATAATCAAAAGAGAACTAACAAGCATAAATGAACCAAGGAAGTCCAAGTTTCTAAGTTTAGACCAGGTATTCGATCCGGATACACCTCTTCCTGGTGATCCTTCTGGTAGATTAAGGTATGTGAAGACTAAAATTGCGGAGATCATACAAATTGGTGCTTGAGAGATAAAAGCCATTCTCCATGAAAAGAATTTTTGGAAAAAACCAGCAGCAATTCCACCACTTGCAGTACCAAGCCCGAAAGCAACATTGATATAACCTTGGTATAAACCTCTTTGTCTAGTTGGAATAACATCAGATAATGTGATAGTAGAAAGTGTGTTGAAACCTCCACCTCCAATACCAGCTATCAATCTTCCAAAGACTAATATCCAGAAAGAGTCTGTCAATCCACTTATCAAACAACCGATACCAAAAAGGAGAGAGCACATAACGGTAATACTTTTTCTTCCAAACACATCTGAGATTTTTCCAAATAACGGCTGACAAGCAGCACACGACAGGAGATATGATGTTGCTATCCATGACATTTTAGGGATATTGCTTAACTCACTTCCAATGATTGGCATTAATGTTGCGACAATTGTTGAATCTAAGGCAGAAAGGAAAATATTCACAAAGCAACATGTGAATATGATTTTAACATTTGGCTCTTGAAATGCTCCTGTACTCTTTGTATCATTACCCGTTGCACCATAATTGGCGATTTCGTCATCTAAGAAGTTTCCCTCTAAATCTTCATCCAGGGTTGTCTCATTGATAACATCAGTTGCAAGCAACCCAGGGGATGCAAGAGAAGCATCGAACAGTAATGGAGAACGTTCACTCATTGTATCAACGTTTTCTTTTGTTCTATTCGTAGTTAATATAGTCACTGTCACTTACAAAATTAAGTATAAATTGAAGTAAACCACTATTACTAAGTATATATACTTTTCACTTTATGGAACAGATAGCCGAAATGACGGAAATGCGTAAGTTTAGGACCGATAGTAAATAAAAAATATTACGGTGTGAGGTGTACTGATAAGAGTCAATTACCTAGTTGGGATGTTTGAAAATTTAGACAGGTGGTATATTTAGTTAAGGTATATAACGATTCTAATTCTTTATAAGGTTTCTATTTATCTATATCTATGTTTATAACTTAGTTATCATCAACTTCATCTACACTTTGGATGTACTCAAAGTAGAAGGCAATGATTTGAAGGTGCGCATCGAATCTCATCCATTCATTTACACCGTGAGCATGTGACTCAACACTTGTAAATTGGCCTGGTCTGTATCTGTAAATATGATCAGTGAGCTTCCAATAGAGTTTGGTATCAGTGTTTCCAGGTGCAATACCAGGTGCAACAATGATTGGTGCGCTGTCACCTTCGGTATACTTTTCAGGCCATACGATTTCTTCGTAAACATGTCTAACATTACCCGCGAATATTTGCCAGTGCAAGTCATCGGTTGGTGTAGATGGAGCGACTTCGAAAAAGTCTTTACTGGTAATTTTGAAAGCACCTTTTTCTGTTGGAGCATATACTTCAGTCGGTTCTTCGTCTCCTAATTGATAGGAAAGGCCTAATCCGTGTTTCTCTGCTAATGCTTTGGCATTTCCAATATATTTCTTGAAAGCAAAGTCGATAGTTTCTTCAATTGCAACTCTGGAGTTAATAGTTAACTCAACCCATTCTGGAAGTGCATTGGATTTCGAACCTCCCTGAATAACGTCCATTGCTTGTGAAGTTTTGATATAGTATTTCAAGAATCTATCTGAGTCAATGTATTCTCTAACTTTCTCATTTGCTACAGGATCAATACCAGCGTTCAAAATGTTTTCTCTTAATTCATCATCGATTGAAGGAGAGTTTTCAGCAAGACACATGTATTGGTAATATGTAGGGTTTTTTGGAGTGAAATGTGTAGGGAATTGATCATTTTCAATTAAAACCATTAATTCACCCATTATACCAAGAGAAGTATGATCTGGTGGTACAGAAGAATGACCACCGGGAGTTTCCAAACTGATTTTCAAGGTGATGTAACCCTTTTCACCAGTTCCTGGTAATGCCATAGTACTTCCTTGAATTTCAGTCAATGAAACACCACCCTCATCACAGACAGCGTAAATGGATTTTTGTCCAAATTTCTCTTCAAGCCATTCAGCATTCTTGTTTCTACTTCCCATAACTTCTTCATCAAAACCAAAAGAAAATATAACGGTTCTTCTAGGCTTAAAGCCCTTTTTTATGAGCTCTTCAGCAGCTTCAAAATAACCAATAACCAAATTTTTACAATCTGCACTTCCACGGCCATAAATGTTCTCCCCATCATAATGACCTTCAAAAGGCGGGAAGTTCCATTGTGGTAAAGTTGTTTCAGGAACAGGAGAGGTATCTTGATGACCCATTAAAAGTAAAGGTTTCAAGGTTTCATTCGAACCTTTCCAGATGTAGACCAACCCATGATAGTTGACTTTGTGAAGTTCTGTATTTGAGTAAAATAATGGGAATGTTTTTTGCAAGTAAGATTCAAACTTGTCGAACTTTGACCAATATTCAAAATCCTCTTCAACAGTTTGTGGGTCATCGTCGTGTGTTTCAGTTCTCACTTGGATAGCACCTTGGAGTTTGAGTATGGATTGGTTTCTGAATGCCTCATCGTGTATTATCTTTGAAAGAAATTCCTTATTTTCATCGTAAGTAGATGGTCTATAGTAATCCTGGGAGGGGCATTGTGACGCACGGTAATTTTCACTTATGAGAAGTTCTGGTTTCACTTGTTTTTGTGAAGCACCTGTGGGGCAATGTGCTTTAAAAAAAGCACCAAAAACCAATAAGGAAACCCAGATAAAGGCCAAAGTTCTCCTAGTAAAAGTAGACTTTTTTTCAGAGACTTTCCTAATACTTATAGGTAAGTCTGTTCCTTTTTCGTTCATTTTTTGTCTTGTTGATATCTTCAATTGAATACTACCAAGGAAAGCTCTTATCATCTGGAGCAAAAGTGTCACAAGTCAAGAAAAACAAGAATTATCCTCTCATTTATAATAAATATACTCCTTATATCAAAAACGGCTAAGAGTACCGAAATTATGGAATTTATGTCCGACTTACAAAAGTTTTGTTTCTCAACCGATTTTTTTGCATATAGTAGACAAAAAATAAGGCCTCCAAATTTAGAAATTTTGAAGATTATCAATCGTCGATCGACGCTAAGATGAGAGTGAGAAAGAAATGAGCGGCATTTTCTAAGCATTCACTGCTTTTGTATTTTCTTGGGGTAAGAAACTTTAGTGGAAAGTGATACACCTTGATAGAATTTTTATGTATATAGCCAGTATGATCTTTTCCAAGCAACAAAACTGTAAAATATTGTAACAGCATAAATCTCCACTGTTCTCAAGATAAAATCTCCTACTTTTATCCAGAAAATGGCTGAACGCAATGATGATTGTACGACGTAGAGTCAAGTTATTCCAGTCATGGAAAGCTTCGTAGAAGATTGGATGTCCTTTTGATTGAAATGGTGATATAATCAGGTCTCAAGCTCTCACAAAAAAGGTCACTGGTTTTATACGGAATTATGGCAAAAATGCTATGTTAGCTAGAGTTTATATCCGGTGTTTTTGGCCAAATGGGGTAATTAACCAAGATGGTGTCAATCGCCACCCCTGCGTCTCGAAACGACATCTCCGAGACTCAATAAATCCAAAAAAAAAAAAAAAAAAAAAAA
>JAJLWP010000058.1:0-24645 GCA_030570755.1 Wenyingozyma methanosorbosa | reverse complement strand
GGGGGGGGGGGGGTGGGGAGTTTATTCCACCGTGTTTGTTATTTAGTATTTATGTTGTTATTTTAATATATATAGTGCTAGATATATTATATACCACAATACCAATTGACGGAGTATAAAGATAGTAAAGTAAAGTAAAGTAAATTAAAACAATCACAAACCAACCAAACAGAGTAACCATGACAAGTTCCCTAAAATTCCTTCAGTTTCTCCATAGCACCAAGTTAAAATTTAATTTCTCCGTGTTTTGCTTTGCTTTGCGGTTCTTTTCACCAAACGGGAAATTGAATCATTTCAAAGAAAACTGTTTTTCTCTGGCGGCGGGCGTGCAGTTTTTGTCACACGGGAAAGTGTTGTGGTGGGCGATGTATTGCCTGATTGGGAGGAGTAGTCCACCAACCAATAATTTTCTCTAACATCTGAAAATTTACCTAGTCAAAATTTATTTGTAGGCAGTTAAGTTATATAGTATATGGAGTCAAAGCTTATACTATTGATAGTAGGACATCTCCCAACCAACCAAACATGTATATATGGAGAAACTCAATACTGAACTCGCTTCGGCGTCCACGAGTTCAGCATATAAATCTCATATCCCTTACTCCACTACCACTACTCCCACGTTATAAATCAACCACTGCAGCTAGTTCTACTACTACTACTCAAAATGGGCCTGTTCACAGGTACATACCTGATTTAAACAGAGAGACCGCGAGTCGAGTCAGGAGAACAGTTAAGGAAATTGCAGATATCTTGAACTCGTTGAATAAGGATTCAATTAAAGATCAGAGGTTTATTGACTTGTTAAAGAAATCTTATTTTGGGAAATACTACTATGCTTCTAACTCACTTGATGAAATTTTGGAATTTTTCATCGAGTATAATGAACATTTCAAGACTAACTTGAACAGGATACATAAGAGATTGAAGAAGTCATTACTAAAAGAAGAGCTTGATCATGATAAGTTTGGATTCCAGAAGAAAAATTTTGTTTCACCTACTCTCGATACTGCAGCACCTGCTATGTTAAAAGAATTACTCAATACATCGTTACAACCAGAGGAGCAGGATAAGTTAGTAGAAGATATGATTATCAAGCTATTATATATCTCTATGAAACCGTATAAGTTACAAGAAAACTACAACCATTCATCAAACAACTTGAATTTCAATAAGAACCTCACATTCAACATCATGGATATAGAGAATCCATATGAATGGTTTCCTGAGGCTAGAAAACTAAAGAGAAAATTCATAATGCACGTGGGACCAACAAATAGTGGTAAGACATATAGAGCTTTACAAAAATTGGAGAAGTGTTCTAAAGGTTACTACGCTGGTCCTTTGAGATTACTAGCTAGAGAAATTTACGATAAGTTCCAGAGCAAGAATGTCAGATGTAATTTAATCACTGGTGAGGAAGTCATTATCGATATAGATGATTTCGGTAATAAGGCCGGTCTCACATCGGGTACAATTGAGATGTTGAATAAGTCAGAGAATTATGATGTTGTCGTGATAGATGAGATTCAAATGATCGGTGATCCTCATCGTGGGTTTGCATGGACAAATGCTATCTTGGGTACTAAAGCTAAGGAGATTCATCTGTGTGGTGAATTGTCTAGTGTTCCACTAATCAAAAAGATGCTTGCTGTCACTGGTGATGATCTGGAGGTTAATACATACACGAGAATGGGTTCATTGGAGATAGATAAAGAGCCTGTAAGTTTGACTAATTTAGTCAAAGGTGATTGTGTCATTTGTTTCTCAAAGAGAAATATCTTAACGATGAAAAATCAAATTGAAGCAGATACCAATTTGAAATGTGCTGTTATTTACGGTGCCTTACCACCTGAGACAAGAGCACAAGAAGCTCTGAAGTTCAACAATGGTGAATACGACGTTATCGTGGCTTCAGATGCCATCGGTATGGGGTTGAACTTAAACATCAACAGAGTCGTGTTCACAGACGTGGAGAAATTCGATGGTTTGAAAATGATTGATCTGACTAGTTCAAACGTGAAGCAAATTGGTGGAAGAGCCGGTAGATTCGGTGTTAATAGTAACCATAATGGTGTAGGGCACGTTACCGCCACCGATGCGGATAAATTAGCCGTTGTTGAGGAACAAATGAACAAACCCATTGAATACATTGAGAAAGCAGTGTTGTGGCCACCTGATTCATTATGGATCCGTTATTACTCTATGTTCCCAAATAACACCAAACTTTCGGAAGTTTACAAGAAATTCTCAAATGATTTAGATCGTTACTACAACACATCAGCGTTCAAACGTAAATCATCAAACAACGTGACTAAGACAGAGTACACAAATGTTAAATCCAACGGTAAAGAACAACTGTTTGAAATCGGTGCGTTGAATAAGTTATTGGATACTTCTAATTTCTTCTACCAGAACAAAAACGTGAAGATTAACCATTTCAACATCTTGGATCAGTTGACTATCGTTCAGTCCATGTCGCCTATTTCTAAATACAGACAGGACTTCAACAATTCGAGTATCGCGTTATTGGTAAGGGACATCTTCAGTGAGTTTATCAACACCGTGATTGACAGATCGAGGAAATCACTATTGGATTACCAACATTTACCACTGTACTTACTCTCTACTAAGGATTTAGTCCTGCGTAAACCTCTAGCGATGGAAATTCCTGTAAAGAGACCTGGGTTTGACGATACGACTGTGGAGTTAGATGCCAAGGATGAGATGGTGCATAATTACTTGAAAGAAGACTTAGAACCACTACCAGAACACATGCAGAAGGAACGTGTTAAGCAAATGTACGCCAAGAATTACAAATTCGACCCCGATAGGAAGAAACCGGATTATATGTTCGTAGACGACAGGTCTCAGATAGAGAAAGAGCCTAAGATCATCACTGGAAGAACAGAGAGCGGCGATCTGGATCCACATTCCGTTGTGGGTGTCACCGAGAAAAATTTCCTCGGTGTCAAGCACCCTAAGCCTGATCATCGGAATTATATCCAGGGGTACGATAAAGGTTCTAATGATCTGAGAAAGATTGTGAAATCGCGTACGATGTACGATCCACTGAAGTACGAAGACCCAAATAGAAGACACTCGCCATTGAAATCTGGGAACGATATCATGAAACCAATTGAAATCAGATTGACGAAATTAGAAGAGTTTCATAAACTATTGTCGAGTTTCTTATGGTTGTCATATAGGTACCCGCAAAATTTCATAGATATTGAATCTACGTTGAGTATCAAGGAGATGATCGAGTTCAGGATTAATGAAATGCTCCAGAATTTGAGAATTGAAAAGGGAAAGAGAAGGGGTTGAAATTAATAAGTTCATGTAAATAGTTTGTATTTGTACATAAGAGTATATATTAATATATTATAATAAGTCCCAAGCTTGAGACTCTTCGATATCTGCAGGTTTGATGAAAGATTCCTCAATAGAGTTAATCTTGATATCACTACAAAGACAACATCTGGTAGTCACAACATCGTCGATTTCAGCACGTAGTTTCTTAAACTCTTCTGCCTCTGTATTGTTGTTCTTCTTTAAGATCGACAGTTTCTTCTCAAGGATGTAGATTCTGTTTTTCAGTTTGTAGTCATTGGAGTCCAGGATATGTTTCACTATACAATCCTGGTGGAACGAGTGCGTGCATGGGAACACGATGAATTTTCTAGTCATCAAAATCCTATTACATAGGAAACAAGACTCACTAGGCTCGATGATTTGGAAATTCGTTTCTTTATACTCGCTTATCTCTTTATTGATTTGGTAATTTGTGTTGATCAAATCACTCATCTCCGTAGAGAGTTTGTTCATCTCAAGTGAGAGTTTCTCAAGCATTAGCACGATCTCTTCTTTGAAGTTGTCTATGATGATAAAATCAGGGAATAAGGGTAGTAAGTCTTTCATAGTCAACAACTCACACTTGTACATTATGAATTTTAGCAACTCTTTGATCTTATTGACTTTGTCACCACTACCTTCCTCATTGCCATCATCCTTACCATACAATTCCATCTCAAAAGCACGCTTATGCTCAAGGATAAACTTGTCATTAGAGACAACTTTATTAATAAGCTTCTCCGAGATCTGCAACCACAACTTCTTTCTCCTCTTTCTTGATCCACCAACACCAGTACCTTCTTGCTCGTCATCCTCAACGTCTTCCTCTTCGGCAGCAGGCTTATCAGCAACGAAAATAGCAACTTCAATCAAGTCATTATCTAGTGCTAGTTTAACTGCTTCTTCGTACCTGCCCAACATGGAATAAATGTAAATTATACTCTGTATCTTGTTGTACCTGAAGCACAATCTCAGTATGAAATCAGTATCGAACAAGATCTCATCAGAGTAATCATCTCCTCTCATCATCTTACCATTTCTTGACATTCTCCTCCTTCTTGAAATACCATTTCCAAAGATACTGCTATCGTTTATGGAGTCAATATCTTCATTTATAGAACTTCCAAACCCTGATGAAGTGGTATTATTGTGATTCTCAAGATACTTTAAGATTAAATTGTCATTGTTGACACCAGGGTACGTTATCAGTATCGACAACAACGTATTATGCACAATCTTGTCCTTGCATTTCTTCACCTTGATGTAAAAATTCAAGAACTTCAAACCTTGATGAAACTCAGGTGAGATCTTAGGAGACATACACTTATTATAAGTCAGTATCGAAGGTAATAACTTCAAGATATCTAAATCATCAATTAATCTCATCCATGTCTCTACTGTCTTTTGTGGATGATTAATCAATAGTACAGTAGCGTATTTGTAAATGAAAATTGGGTTTAGCTGAGTAGCCAGTATTTTCAATGCATCGTCCCATCTGTGTAAATTGACATAGTATTTTAATACAAAGTCATAATCCTTGATGAGGTTACAATAGTATAACAACTCCTCTTTCCTATTATGTGCTAATAACATTTGATAGATTGTCTCCTTATCAAGAGAATCCTCAAACTTGATCAAGAAATCATACAACTCTTTCTTCATCTTTTCATTTTCGTGTTCAATTTTCTTAATTTCATCAGAACTTTCTTTATCTGCATTGACCACCGTCTCTGTTTGTTCTAGTAAGTTATTGTTTCTTCCATTTGCCATCTTGATCGATAATTGGTTGTCGAGTTCGTTCAGCTTTTCAATATACAGCTCAACAATCCAACTACTGATCATCACTCTTTGCATGAATTGACTCTTTAGTAATTTTCCAAGTTTTGTGATGAGGAAAACTCTCAGTGCTTTATCTTGTTTTAGTTCAAGTAACTTCAAGCTCGTTCTCTCAAATGATTCACTCGTTAAGGCCAGTACTTTTGCAGCTTCAACGTAGTCTTCTTTTTCATTCAGCAAGTATCTACCTTTAGCGATCATAACCATATCTCTGTTCATTGTATCATCGGGCTTTAGCAACTTCAAAGCGTCATCATACAATTTCTGCTCCACCATTATCCTCCATATACCGGAACTTTCATCATCTACTACTAATTCATAGATAGTAGTGTTGGAGTATAGCCAGAACGTCTCAGACAGGAAGTCGCCCGTTAGTCCAAATACATTTGAGTCATCTCCAGGAATCAAGAATCTTGAAGTTGAAGACACCTGCTTACCGTTTAGTTGATTGTAAAATATAAGCTCGCTGTTCAATAATAGTACAATATGATATTTTGTAAGTAGCATGCCTTTCACTCTTTTCACTATTTTCTTATCGAGCTTGATGCTTTTAAGTTTATCTCTTGATGAGAATCCGATTTTCCCATATACCAATTGACATACAGAGTAATCACTGTCAGAATCTATGAATGCAAATGTAGTTAGGTCAGAAGTGAAAAATGCACATGAGTAGTAGTTTAGGAAGTTTGGTTGTTCTTTCTTCAATATCGCACTGAAGTCTACGGCATTAGTACTTCCATGTAGATGTATCTTAAAACTTATCAGTTTATTACTTGATGATATTATCAAATTGATTTTCTTTGACTCATCACTTGGAATATAGCTGCATATACTTCTGATTGAGTCTTTAGTCTTCCAGACTTGTCTAAAATACTTCTCTGGCTTACTGAAGTACTCTTTGTTGAACTCGATCATGGTCTCATAGATTATACCTGTGGAGGTACCTATCAAGATAGGACCCGTGCTTGAGCGTGTGACGTATTTGGGGAGGAAACATATATACGTTACTGGAATGCCTTTCAACTTAGAAAGTAATTTGCGACTAGTCGATTGATAGTTTGTGTAGTATATGTCATTCTTCGATGTCTGTATGAACAAGTGATACCCATGTTGATCGATATATGCATTGGTGACGTATTCGCCGTTGTTACTAGTACTGCTAGCGCTACTATTACCCCCATTACTTGTACTACCACCAAAGATGTTAATCTTATCAACTTTCTCCGGCTTATCAAGGTCAATTCTGTATATGAGACCATTCACAAGAACCATACATAGTATGTTATCAGCCACTAGTAGCTTGACTATATCTGATTGAATCTGGAATTGTAACTGTACAGGCTCCAGAGAGAACACATTGGCCTCTGACTGCTTATTAGCAACTTCAATTGTATCCATTGTAGTGTGATACTGGCTGCTCAATTGAGTTGTATTGTATACTATAACCTATCTGATCAACCATCAACTTCTCTTGTCTTGAAGTCCCTTGTTCTATAAAATGCACCTTTTGTCTCTCCTGTCTTGTCATCTTTGTATGGCACACCACACACCTCTATTATTTTTATTACAGATTTTTCTTTCTTCTGTGAGAGTTTTTTATTTGACTTGATAAGTGGTTTTGTATGGTATTAAGTTATATCTTCTAGAAAGGTACAAATAGTATATCAAGGTATCACACACAGATAAGTGAAAATGGGCGTCAGTATACCAGTGAAACTTTTGAACGAGTCACAGGGACATGTCATTAGTTTGGAACTAGTGACAGGAATGGGATACAAAGGTAGACTTATAGAATCAGAAGATAACATGAATGTGCAAATGAAAGACGTTACCATGACAGCAAGGGATGGTACAGTGACACATTTAGATCAGGTATTTATAAGAGGTTCTCAGATAAGATTCTTCTCTGTTCCTGAAATGCTCAAACATGCTCCAATCTTCAACCCTACAACTAAGACTGCTGCCCCAGCAAAACCTTCTGGTTCAAGAAGGCGATAAATGAGTATCACCATGCGCTTTCATTTACAAGACGGTACAGATAATAATTGCTTTAAAGATGTATTGGCCTGCTGGTTTACTTTTTTCCTCCCCGAATGCCATTCGTTGTATCATCAATTGATACAAATTAGATTCAAAAAAAAAAAGGTGTATATTTAGATCCAAAGGTACTTGTACCATTATTTAACTTTGCTATGTATAATCTCTTATCTAATAAGACTTTCTCTGCTACTTACCTGTTGTTATGTGTATTGAAGATGCAGTTTAGACACTATAGTACTTACATAGCACTTACCTTATCAAAATTTCAAAATCACGTGACCACGTACACTCTCCGTTTCGTGTTTATTTCTTGTACACAGAAAAGAATGTAGACATACTTTATTTCATTTCAAGTGCTCTTTACTCTGGCTGATCCGTACCCTAATCACTTATAAATACCCAATAATGAGTGCATCCAATCTTGACGATACAATTGATGACAAGGGGCTCGCAGAATTCTATCAATTACACACATTGAACCCAGAAACATGGTCATCAGGTAGCTCTACACAGGAAAGTACCGTACCAGCTTTGAACAACTTGAACTTGGATGATCCGACTGTATCTAAAGAATTGTTCATTAGATTTATACGTGGAGCAACTCAAGACTTGACTTTCAATTCCAAAGAGACAAATGTTAAGCACAACTTAGAGGATCCATTGGGATTTCACGAATCGGTCCTCGAGGAACTTATTGAGAAAGATGTTATTGATGATTCAAGAGATCCAAAGAAACTCAACTTTTTCGTTGATTCCAAGGCATTCAATCCACAAGTGTTTTTGAGTGTTGTGCATAGAGACAAATCGTTCATGGAATTACAAAGAGCTCTTTCATTACTGGATGAAAAAATCTCAAAAGAAAGCAAATCATTACAGAAAATTGTGCAAAAGGAATTCCCTAAATTCATCAAGAGTAAATCCTCATTGGACAAAGTTTATGGTCAATTTTCAGAGAGTAATCTTGTTGCAAATGAGCAAAATGCCAATAGTGGAGAGCAATCGCATGTTACACTATTGAGCGATAAGTTGAATAAAGCAAATACATCTTTGACAATGATGATAAATCCAAATCTTGAAAGTCTGGCAAAGGAAAATGCATACAAGAGTGTGATCGAGTTTATCAATAAAAACAAGTTTTTGTTTGACTTGCCTAGTAGACTAGTGAAGTACATCGAGGCCAATGATTACGATTCATTGTACAATGACTATAAACAAGGTAAGAAGTTGTATTTCGAAACAGCAGATGAATCAATTGAAGCAAAATCTACACTGGAGAAAATATGGAACGAAGTCGAGTCAATTGTCTCATCGTATAAAAAAGACCTCTGGGAGAAAGTGGGGAAGTTTCACATTGAGAACATCACGAGTATATCACTAGTAAGTCAAAACGAAAACAACTTTTTGACTATCATAAAACGTATTCTGGAATTAGGTACAGATGAGAACCCTATTATTGAATTTATCAATCTTCAGTATGATTATATCTCAAAGGATATTAACGAGGGTTTGAGTAGTGCCCAACTAGCAAGATTTGTTAAAGCTAAGGAGAATGTCTTGTATGCTTATTCAGAGCTCAGGTCCGATAATAACGAATTAGGATCTACAACCAACGAACTATCTTCCAATGCATTGAAACATATTTTTTCTGTCCTCACTAACAAAATGGAAACAGGTATTGACTTGACAGAATCCAAGATTGACTTACATCTGGTCAGTGAAGCATGGCAGATACTGAAGCTCTACGTATCTGAACTAATGGATGAAATTCTTTGTAACAAGATTGTGAAATTCGGACAAATTTGTGACTACTTTGTTAGCGGTAAATTCGAAAATGAACGTGCAAAACTGAAAGGCCACAAGAACAAACAAACAGAGATATATACCACATTTGGTGATGAAGAACTACAAAGATTGAAAACACAGTATGAGACACTTGTGTATAAAATATTCAATAACATACTATCTGTATTCAACACAACAAGTGATGAACTAGCTGACTTGGTCAAAAACGATGGATCTAAACCTAAAGCTAGTCAAGAGGTTGATAGATCCTTACCAACTTCTTACGGGTTTATACCACCATATGCGAACTCCATATCGACATTAGATCATTGTCTTGTGTTTCAAAAGACAATTGCCAAGTCCATCAAAAAAGTATCGTCTTTGTCCATTTCATTCTATGACTCAGATCAGTTACTCAATGTCTTATCAAGCACATATAACCGTATAAATCAAAATATTATCAGTGGTTCCTTAGTGGTGTTGATTGCCGATGCAAAGAGATTCTTAGTGATGGAAGACTGGGCTGCATCACAAGACAAACCAGGCTGTACATTATTGCCTGAGTTCATATCACGTTTCTATAAATTATTCCTGCCTCGTTTCAGTGCTATAGTGTTCAATGACGTAGGACCTGAGAAATCAAGATTGATACCAAGCAAGCCTTCTTCAGCTACTCTGAAGAGTGCTCAGAACCAATTCATTAGGTCGTTGGGTGTGATATTGGATATTATACTGAAAGCCGTGCTTCAGAAGTACAAAGAGGAAGGTGATGCACAGAATGAACTATATTTTGTTAGGTCTTTGAGTAACTTGAACGTCTTGAAGGAGGAAGTGTTCCCTGACTTGTTCACGCTATACGACAGAGAGTTCGAAGCACACCTGAGCGGAAACCATTTGGAAACTTTTGCTTTATTAGAGAACATAGATATAACATTACTTGACACTTTCACAGCTAGCTACAAGCCACAAATCTCTGCTATTATCTCAGAAGGTATTAAATCACAGGATTGGTTTCATACGACTGAGCCTACGAATGTCTCACCTTACATCTTGAAGGTTTTGACTTTTATGGTTGTCTTGAAATCTAAGCTGTCCTCCTACAAAGCTCCCGATTTCTTAGAGCAACAGGTTCAACAAGCATTACTTAAGCTAATCGTCGAGAAGATCAAACAGTACATGAGAGAAATTCAACAATTCAACACAGCAGGTATTACGCAGGTATGTATTGATCTTAGATTCTTGATCGAAATGTTGAGAAATGCATTGAATGACGAGTTATTCACTCAGTTGAGTAATATATATAAGAAATTCACAACGAAGAGTGGACCAGAAATTCAAAGAAAGATCACTAAAGTTGTAGATGACTGCTTGCTGGCGAACAAAGTGGAAATGGACTGTTTTAGATAATAAATAGTGTTATATTTTTCTAAGTAATAATACAAGAGTATAAATAGTCTATATATACATTTATTCAGTTGAGTCTGAATTGTTTTTGGTTTTCAAAACGCTGGAAACGAGAGACTTTAAGTCGTTCAGTTTTGCCAGAGTTGAGCCGGTAGTATTAGCTGTGTCTGCAGTTGTAGTAATCGAGGGTCTTCTTTCATCAGATGAACGAGCCATAGCTAATAAACTGTTCTTGGAAAACCTGGACTTGATGTAATCCATACGATGGTCTGGCTTAGAGGGTTCAATAAATGAGTGTTTGACGCTAGTAGAAGGAGTAGGAGGTGACTGAGCAGAGAAAGAAACAGAAGGTTCTCTAGTGTTAGATATAAACGAGGACTCAAATGATAAGTTAGACGAGGGTTTCCTGAAAGAAGTGTTCCCACCATTAGCGATGAAAGATGTACTCTTTAAATTTCCTGAATATGTAGGATCAATTTGTGATTTGATATAGTCTAGTCTTCTCTTCTTCCTTTGATCACCTTTGAGGTATTGTACAAGAGTGTTTTCTTTCAATGTGTATTTTTCATATAATGATGTTCCTGCATCTGTGAAAGTTGTAGCATTGGACTCTATTGTTGCATTTGCAGTTCCATTTGCCACATCTGGATTGACTGGACGTTGAACTCGTGGGATTGGTATTGATTTCATTAAATTTGCAACGCAGTCATTCAAAGACTGAGATACAGACCTCCACTTATTTGGATTTGCGCCACATTTGAACAGATCAGACAAGTCAAGTAGCTTTATACTTGTTAACAGTTCGGTTTCACTCACTAGCTTATCGATGCCCAATATGGATTTCACCTCAGATTCCGTGATTTTTGTAGGTGTGTTATTGAACAAGAGAATTTGAATTACCAGTTTTCTCTTTCCGTATTTCCTTGCATATTCAACAGCTTTACCTAACACCATAGCATCCTTCGCTAGCTTTTCTCTGACACCAGTCTTAGATTTGCGCAAGACTCCAAATTCAAACAAGATTATGTTCGCTCTTTTGAAGTAATGTTTTGGTTTGAAATCATCAGGCAGTGAAGTGATAGTTAATCTCTTGTTGCCCTTTTGGACTAAGTTCTGATATAGTCCATCTGTGATAGTCAATCCAAGTTTCGTGGCTAACCACCTTGATGTCAAGTCATTCCAGTTACGCACAATAACCAATGCATTGAGGATCATAGGGTTCGTTGTAGGTAATGAAGCAACATGGGACTTCAAATCGAGAGGACCTTCCAAATCATAATTGATATCTGGCTCAGCGCTTTCTGATATCATTGAAGTATCCCTATCTATGGAAACATTAGGACTACGAGGGCGCTTATGTGATGGTGTACTAAAAGCAGGTCTGACATTATTGACAAAGTTGTTAATCTCGTCTATTTTCTTTTGCTTTTCATTTTGCCTGATCTTGCACTTCTTAGCAATAACAGCGACTTCATTAATTAACTTTTTCTTCAACTGTCTTTCTCTAAAGTTGTCAGAGACAGCTTCAAGAGTGTTAATGTATACTTGCTCTTTCAAGAATGATTGCAACAATTTCTGACTTAGATTCTCAATCAGCTTCTCTCTTTCTATCTTCTTGTTAGCGGCCTTGTATGATGACTCAACGATTGAAGGAACCACATTCTTGACAAGTTTTGTTATCATTCTATTTACAACCTTCTTCGCAACATTATCATAGCCAGGAAGAGAAGGTATTGTCAATGGTTTGCGCTCGATTTCCTCCACTTTAAGTTTCACGGGCTCTACCTTGATTTCAGGCAGAGGACTGATAGATTTTGGTGCTTGAAAGCCATTACTAGTTTTCAAAGCGTTATTGTTTGAGAAGCTAGGTAAGCTTGGCCCAGGTTTTGTAGATAGATTCTTAGGCGCGTTAGCCGAGAAACTAAACGCTGGCGTTTGCGTCTTAGCCGCAGGCATGGATGAGCTGGGTGTGGTGGATGGTACACTTTGCGAGAAAGCCGTGTTTTGAGCCAGACCTGGAAATGTACTTGGTGTCGTTACAAATCCCTTTGGTGTAGCATTTGTAGTTTGCTGAGTGTCAACAGCTGGCGCTCCTGCTGCAAATGAGAATGGTGGGTTTTGTTTCATAGCACCTTGACCAAAAGTTGATGATGGCGGTTCTATTGGCTTTGAAGTTGAAATCATAGGGTTTGAGGTAAAAGCAGGTATTGATGATGGTTCATTTTGTCCATAGTCCCCATTGACAGCTGACCTCGTTAGTGGAATACCAAAATCAACATTGGGGTGTGCATTATTAATGATATCTCTTCTTGACATCCCTTGAATCTTCTGATCAAGTCGAGCAGTATATGCTTGCTTTTGTGATGATTTGTATTCAAGCTGATTAACTGTCGCTACGTCAACTCTAATATGACCATGCTCATCCCTTTGATATGGAATCTTAAGAAACTCAACTGTTCTCATGAAGTCGTCAACACTGTCAAACCCAAGCCATTCAGCAAAAACTTCAGCTTTGGGAGACATGGCTTTAGTATGGAAACTTCTAGCCATGATTTTCAGAGCATCAAATCTGATCTCATTGAAGTGAATTTCCGCGAGGCATGATAAGAGGAATGGAGTATCTGAAGCGGTGACAACTTTGAAAAACTGACTGTAAATGTTCATTCCACCAACTGACCTACTGTGCACTGCTATACCACGTAAGAGTAATGCACGCTGTACTATGCCGCTTGAAAATATTGAAGCAGGTAATTGTTGTATATTTCTGTCCATTTCCATGTCTTTCAAATTCGATAATAACTCATATGCTCTAAATTCAGCTTCATTGGGACAAACACCACCTCTGGATCTTATATCGTCATACATATGTGTCAATGTTTGTAAGGAGTTTATGAATTGTTCGACTTCCTGTTGCTGTTGGTAATCTGGGTCATTTGCCGCAGCCATAATATGCAATGATAGTATGTGAATTCTACAAATCTTTTCATGACATTCAACAGATTCTGGACCTGAATAATTGTTTTGAAAAGTAAAATCTTGTCTAATAGATCTTGTTCTATCCCATATGAATGATTGCGATTCTGGAAGTTTATCCAATAGATTGTCTATAATATAGTTCAATGTTTTCACCAGTGTATGTGGAGGTCTAACATCTGAAGGTAATGATGGGGCTTGTCCAGAAGGCCGTATAAACGTCTTCAATGCGAGATCTCTAGTTATCTTACCCGTGCTATCTTTTTCCCATCTTGAAACTTGATTTTTATATGTTCTTTCAACTCTTTCATATGGAGGGCACATATCCTCACATGTACCTTTGAACAACAGGGCATCACTCAATGACTTCTTAGCATTTTCCACATCGACTAAATTCAGATCCTCCATTTTCTTTCTTTCCTGTGCTCTTAGTTCTTGTAATTCTTCAAACAAAGTTTGAGGATCTCCCTGATGAGAAGCCTCAAGTTGTAGGATCTTTTGCTGGTTCTCGTAATCCCATGGGTTAGGCTTGAATGGTAGACTGTGGAATTCAACTTGCTCTTTCAGTAAGTAATGCGGTGTAGGACGAGGTGGCCTGTTTTGCTTCACATATCCGAATGCTTCAGGAGTTTGCATCAGGGGACCAACAAAATCGAGTTCCTGTTCTGAAAATTCTTGTATACCCTTGGGTGTATTGGTATTGGCCAGAGTCATACCTTGTGAATCAGCTGAGCTTGGTGCATTTTTGTTGAAGCCTTTACTGTTTTCGTTCTTTCTATTGGACACTGATCTGTTAGATCCACCTCTTCCACCTCGACTACTGCCTCGAAGTAAACCTCCTGCACCTCCTCTATTATATCCACCTCTGTTGCTTCGCTGTTTGAATTGAGGGCCACCATTATTGTTGGTGTTATTACTATTGTTGTTGCTGTTGTTGTTACTACTATGGAACAGGTTACCCCCTGTTGCCGGGCCACTCATCTCCAAAGATATAATTCAACGCAACAATTAAAAATTTGAAGAGTGGTAGCTTCTATAAAGACCAACTTTGACTCAGTAAGGTTGTGGTTTGAGCGTATACTGTTTAGTAAACCTGCCTACCCTATCTTCAATCAACTCTCTTTAAAAGAAGTACGACATGAATTTTCTCTGTGGTGAGTCTCTTTACCATACATTTCCCAACCCGGAATTTATTTGGTACATATCACACTACCTTTCAGATGAGAGAGAAAGGGCCACAAAGAGGAAGTTGAGCTAATATAGTGATTTACCTGATATCAGTACACAAAGATACTGTTTAGTTATTATATCGTCAAAGCCGAGGAACAGAGTAGTGAAGATTGCAATTGAAAGCAATGGATTTGAAGTCAACAGGGGTAACGTCCCCTTATGAGTCCATTACTTTTGGAAACTCTCTTTCTCTCAGAGTTGATGGAGGTGTTGGAGCCATGTCTTTGTCTCCTAATGGAAGAGACGCTGTGCTTGCAGGGTATGTATTATCATCCAATTCCATCCTCAAAACTTTATATAAGGTTTTCAATCAGATATACTAACTTACAATGAGTCGATTACTCGATATCTAGACGTCGTGGGTTGTTCGTCATTGATTTAGATGACCCTTTTGCTGCACCTCGTTGGCTGCGACATATGACTTCATGGGAAGTCGCTGATGTTCAGTGGTCACCTCATAAATCCAAGCCATCTTGGGTTGTTTCCACCTCTAATCAAAAGGCAATGGTGTGGAATCTGGCTAGGCCATCACACGATGCAATTGAGCATGTTTTACATTTCCATACTAGAGCCATTACAGATATCAATTTCCATCCACATCATCCTGAACTTTTAGCTACATGTTCCGTTGACACATTCGTGCTGTCATGGGATATGAGATCACCAAAGAGACCAGTAAACCAATGGGCTGATTTTAGAGCAGGGGCATCACAAGTGAAATGGAATTATCAAAATCCAAATGTCTTAGCATCATCGCATGATAACTATGTCTACATATGGGATGCTAGAAAGGGAGCTGTCCCCGTTGAAAAAATAGAAGCGCATAATGGTAGAGTCAACGGTCTTGATTGGAGTCGAGACTCTGAATCAGAGCTGATCACATGCTCAAATGATATGAGCGTCAAATTTTGGGATTTCTGGCAAAGCCCCTCAGAACCAAGATATACGATACATACTGAGTTCCCAGTGGCTAGAGCGCGTCATGTGCCATTTGGCGACCATTCATGTGGTATTATGCCAATACGTGGTGGTAACAACTCAGTTTATATTGTCAATTACAAAGATGAAGTTGGAGAATCAAAATTGAAACCAAGTTATATTTTCAAAGGACATACAGAACCAGTCAAAGATTTCTTATGGAGAAGTCGGCATACACCTAATACAAAAGTGGATGATAGAGAGTTTCAACTAGTTACTTGGTCCAAAGATGATGATTTACGTCTATGGCCTATATCTGAGGATATATATGAAAACTTCAATTATACTAAAGGGTTACCAATACCCGAGGAGAAACAACTAATTGACTACGATTACGTTACATATAGAAATGAGCCCCCAATTGCAGATACCGAAACATCAGGCAGAACAATAATAAAATCACGCAAGAAGAACTCGAATTTTGTCTCTAGTAGAGGTAGTTTCACACTGCATAACGATCAATTCAATTACTTGAACTGGATTTCAGGGGTTAGAATAGGCCAATCAGCCACATCAGCATCAAATGATCCTAATAGTTTAGGCTTTGGTGGAGAAAGTTCACAACCAGCTAACTTGGGAGAAGAAGTGAGTACAGTGGGTCACAAGTTTCCTAAACTTAGATTTGAGAGGATATCTGTTTCTACTGGTAATCTAGTATTTTCATTAAATGGACCATGGTCATCAGAAAATAAAGAACAACTTATTTTTTTGAGAGTTGAGATGGATTTCCCAAAACTGTATCCTTCCAAAAAGGGGATACCTGAATTTAGAATTGAAGAGACTCGTGATCTTACAGAGGAAAAGAAAGAAGAAATAACCGCGGGATTGAAAGAAATATCAGAGAAGTATTGTTCAGCAAATAAATTCTGCCTTGAAGCATGTTTGCGTTTCCTGCTGGGTGAAAAAGTGAACTTGGACATTGATCAAGAAGATGACCTTACGCTAGATCCATTTTCAATCCCATATGACGAGGCTCACGGATTTGTGAGTAGTGAAGACGATGAAGACGATGATGATAGTGATTCTGTTATCTCCAATGGACAAATGAATGTGAGTGAGTCGGACGATGAAATGGTAGGAACCGCAGAGAAAGAAATTAGTAGACCAGATAGACTCGCGTTTGACAGTACGCCAATACCGAAAGGTTGTGGTGCTATTTGGACTCCTAGTGGTCATTTAGTCTGTTTCTTTATTCCAAAAGAGGACAAAGAGAAATCAAGTGGTATAAAGTTTGGTCAACAAGGTTTCAGTCTTGTCAATAGACTTAAAAGAAAGAAGATTGAAAATGGTATGGATCTGACATTGAACCAATCTTCTGATGATAACAGTGATGATGGATCATACACTTCTGACGATAGTTTCTCCGATGACTTGGATATGTTACAGTTTGATAGACCATATAGAGCGCGTGTACCAGGATTGTTGAGAGCTAATGTTGGTCATAGACAATTATCAGTGGCTAAGAGTGGTGGAACTTATGGAAATGCACTTTCGGCACCTACAGAGAAGTCTCAAGGTACCCATGCCTCCAAATCAAGAGTCAACAAGAATATTGTTGAGATCTTGGATTTCCGTCATCTTATCCCAGCTAAGATGGAATTAGCATATGAGTACCGTGTTCTGGGTGACTCACCAGAAGCCCTAGCAAGACATAATGCTGAAGTGGCCGATAAATATGGTTATAAGAATATCGCTGACTGTTGGAGAATACTTGAAGTTATACTAGTCAAGGATGTTAACATTGAGCAAACACTAGAAGACAAGAATATGGGACTGTTGTTACAAAGTGAACTAATGGAAAGATTTGTCACTGAGACTTCAAACACTGATATGCTGAAAAATTTCAGATTTTACTGGGGATCACATCCATTTGGTAGTAGATGGCTCGCAAAGGAAATAATGAACTACTATATGAAGATAGGTGATGTTCAAATGCTTGCCATGCTTTCATGTGTTATGCACGAGCACGCTATCAACAAGTCGTCACATACAGTGCCGATAAATACACCATACGTTTTACCGCCACCTAAAAACAGCAACAGTGTTTCATTTGATAGAAACATGTCTGTTAGCGGAAGCACTATAAACAGAGGTATAGCTCACCAGGGCTCAATATTCAACACCCAGAGACCGCAACAGGTGCGTATGGCATCTATAAGTAGTATGTCGTCTTATGAAGGTGGTGCAGCTAGTTTCAAATCCGGGTCTCCTGATAGATACAGTTATTTCAATAACAAGAGAGGTATCAAGCAAAGTTTCAGTATGACTACTACTCCCGATGGTAGTAATGGAAGTATTATACATACACAACCGAATAGAGGATCAGTACTTCCTGGAGCGCGCAAGTCATTTTCATCCGTCAATGGTCCTGCTCTATTGAGTCCCCCATTGGAGAAAGATCAGTTTGTTCATTACTCATCTACTGTACCTCAAGTGAAAATCACAATGATGAACGAAGATGTGCTAGACTTATACGATGATGTGTATTCTATGGAATTGTTAGATTCTGTGGATAAGAGAAAACTGGAGCTGATAAGAGCCGAATATGCTTCATTATTATTCTTCTGGGGATTGCCAGTTAACCGAATCAAGATTTTGAAATTCAACTATAGTGACATAGATAAAAATAAGCCCAAAGGTCCATCTCCATTTGACGAACACAAGGGAGAGATAGGATGGGTAGATACCTCTTCTTACCCTGAACAAACTGAAAACCACGATCATAGACACAAATCACTTGGTGAAATAAGTCGTAAGCAATGTTCTTACTGTCAGCTTTCTGTCTCCAAAAGGCTCGTTCTTTGTACTTTCTGTGGTCATTTACTGCATGCGTCATGTGCCGTAGAATGGTGGGAAGGAGAAATGCAAACCGAATGTCCTAGCGGTTGTGGATGTACATGTATTGAGAAAAAACTATTTGAAAATTACCTGTCTTAGCGACTCATGTATTATATACTTGTATAAATAATAGATACCATGCGAAAAGAACTCTCGTAGATTCCAATAGATAATATGCAATGACACCTAAAAATTAGTTTATAGCTACAATCACTAGTCTTCTCATGCACCATTTGACGCTGGAAACTAAAAGTCTCCAAGGAATCTCCACCCATAGTTAATTTTCGCTGCTTAAATTTCGATAGGGGAAGCCCTTCTTGGGCCCTCCAGGGGGCTACCCATAGTTAAGCAAAAAAAAATACACAGCCTTCAAAATCCTTAACTATGTGATGCGGTGCCAGCATATTTTATCCGTGGTCGTCGCGACACATAGTTCAAGATGATGGACCTGCTCAAGACGTAAGCAATGCTCATAGTGTCAGCTTTCTGTTCGAAGAGACTTGTTCTTTGTACTTACTGTGATCTTTTGCTACATGTCTCATGTGCTGTAAAGTGGTGGGAAGGTGAATCGCTAGGGCGTTTGTGGTTGTACATTTATTGAAAAAGTTATTCAACAATTTTCAGTCTTGGCGACTAATGCACTATATTTTTGTATAAAAAATAGAGATTACGATGCGAATTGAGCTGCTGTAGACGTAAAAATCCACCCAATTGCTCCGTAGACCATTCAGATGAACAAAGTGGCAAAAAATTCCGATACCGGGAGTCGAACCCGGGTCTGCTCGGTGAAAGCGAACCATGATAGCCGTTACACTATATCGGAAGGATATAGTCAAAAAGTCGACGTCTCAAGTCACATGACTTTTAAAAAAAATCGTCGGTAGGGTAATCCCAAGAAAGGAAATATTTCTACCAGTTTCAGTTGCTTATCTAATAAGGCAGAGGGAAAAAGACAGTTTCACGGGAAATAAAGGGATTTTATTTTTATATATTTATTTGAGCAAAACATAAACAGTAGCTATTGTATTGTAATAGAAGGCTTACTAACAAAGAAATTTATTATATACATACTACTTTTTATTGGCGCTATAAGCAAATTAGATACACAGGTTTATACTTTATCAACTTATAACTCTTCCAGTCGTTTAAAGCCAACAAATATAACAATACAATGTCAAACAGAACTAGACATGACGTAAGGCGGCAGTTATTCCGTGGGATAACTACTCGTATGTCATCACATAATAGCGAGAGTAGTAGCAGTCATGCTGTGAAAGAGGAGAAGATGGACTCATCCAGTGTCCCCACCATACAGATACAGCAACAACAACCCAATCCTCCACATCAAGATGCTTTAGCAAACAGTGCCAATGCAGCAACTGGCCCATCGCAACCACAATCTACACATACAAAACCAAAGCGTTCCATACTGAGAAGAAACCGTATAATAACGCCCATACCATCTTCGAAACCAATGAGTGCCTCTTCATCGAATTTCACACCTGGTAGTGCGATTTCTACCTCAGAGACAGCAAGTACGTCAGATTTGTATAGTCAGCGGGCAGAAAAAGTGATAATGAAAAGACCTGAAGAGTTGGATAGTTTTGATTATGACTACAAGACATTCAGTACGAATCATCCATTGAGATTGTCCAAGATAAAAGCATTTGAACAAGCGGAAATAACGACAAATTTGTATTTCTCGAAAGACGTTGATAATAGTGAAGAACCAGAGATACTTCTGCGCAAGAGCAGTATAGATAATGATGGGAACTTGAATAACATAACGAATAAGATAAATAATAAGAAACTCAGGATACATACGGATAAATCAGACATAGTGGATAATCATTTTGAGATACATAGTAGTGCAAAGGATGTTGATAGTATCAAGAGCAGCAAGGACATAGTAGATGATGATTTCATACTTCAAATACCCGGATTGTCTAAAGAGGAAACTAGTGATGCCATGAGATCTGTTGTGCAGAAGAAGTCAAAGAGAAGCGAGTATGGAGACATGGATATGGATGTGGATCAAGATGATGACCCATTCAGCAGTAGTCAGACAAACAAGGACAAGAGGTTGAAGGCCATGAACGCATTGAGGCAAGTGGATATGAAGACCATGGCAGATAGAATAATCGCGAAGAAATTGGATAGCTCAAGACTCGACAGAGTGTTTATGAACACTAATCAGTTTTTGAATGATTTGAGCGTAGAGGAAGTTGATTACTGGATTGAAATGAACGAGGAATTTGAACAGGAAATGAGCTCAATGCAAAAACAGATAGTTGAAGAAGAGTCTGATCAAATTTCACTATTGACTACTCCATTAGAAACGCTTGAAACACAACTTAGTCCCGAATTAGCCAACGTCGTGGTAGATAACCTGAGAAGAAGGATAAAGAATGACATCTAAAAGCTCTCTCAGCGGCTGTGCCGAGTACATGACACACAACAAAATCAAATGTCGCGAAAACAGATTTATCGGTCATCTTTTCTATTGTCTAAGCCACACCACAAACCATTTCCAGAAAGAATCCTGAGATTTTCTCTGAAGGAGAAAAGAGGAAAAGGAGAAGAAAGGCAATGTTAGTATAATATATATTAGTGTATAATGATTCTAGCAACTTGTGTAACTACTATTTGTAATTTTATTCTCTATAGATATTTTAATTGATTAATACTGTATATTATTGAAACAATGAATGTATTGAAGTTACAAGTATGTATTATAGTGCAATTTCACTCGCAATTGAATTGAATTGAGTGTTGTGTCTCGTCGGCTTCTCACATGAAATTACGGGGCATCTGACTGGCAGCAGGTTCAATTCAACACATGTCAGAAACACATATACTAACCTCAATTGATAGAAAAAATTCCCTGTATTGGATCAACAAGATCTTTTTGGCTTAATTGATGATTTCAGAAACATTGATATAGATGAAAAAGGATGGGTTGATAAGAAAGATGTTGTTGAATCTGTTTCAAAATCCGGAAAGGGAACATACGATGATGTTCGTGAAGCTTTGAAACAAGTTGAAGTTGATGCTTCTGGCCATGTTGAATTAGAAGATTTTGTTGAATTACATGCTAAGTTAAAGGAAGCCAAGTCCAAACCTGCTCCTTCTGCTAGTTCTATGGAAACTTCTTCATCTGGAACTGGTTTTGTTCACAGAGGTACTGGATCAACAGCAAAAGTGGTTGTCACTGGTAAATCAGGTACAACACATACTATCAACGATGAAGAAAGAATTGAATTCACAAGACATATCAACTCAGTGTTAGCTGGTGATCCAGATGTTGGTGATAGATTACCATTTTCATTAGAAACTTTTCAACTGTTTGATGAATGTACTGATGGTTTAGTTTTGTCTAAATTGATCAATGATTCAGTCCCAGATACAATTGATACAAGAGTCCTAAACTTCCCTAAAAAGGGTAAGAAATTGAACAATTTCACCATGTTAGAAAACGCAAATATAGTATTAAACTCAGCCAAGGCTATTGGATGTGTTGTTGTCAATGTTCACTCTGAGGATATCATTGATGGTAAAGAACATTTGATATTAGGTTTAATCTGGCAAATCATCAGAAGAGGATTGTTGAGTAAGATTGATATCAAATTACATCCTGAATTATATAGATTATTGGAAGATGATGAAACATTAGAACAATTCTTAAGATTACCACCTGAACAAATCTTACTTAGATGGTTCAACTACCATTTGAAAGCTGCTAAATGGAATAGAAGAGTGACAAATTTCTCAAGTGATGTTAGTGATGGTGAGAATTATACTGTATTATTAAACCAATTACAACCTGAACACTGTTCATTACAACCATTACAAACTCAAGATTTACTTCAAAGAGCAGAACAAGTATTGTCAAATGCTGATAAAATTGGATGTCGTAAGTACTTGACACCAACTTCATTAGTTGCAGGTAATCCTAAATTGAACTTGGCTTTCGTTGCACATTTGTTCAATACTCATCCTGGATTAGATCCAATTGAAGAAAGTGAAAAACCAGAAATTGAAGAATTTGACGCTGAAGGTGAAAGAGAAGCAAGAGTTTTCACATTATGGCTTAATTCCTTAGAAGTTGATCCACCTGTTATTTCTCTGTTTGAGGACTTGAAGGATGGTCTTATCTTATTACAAGCATATGAGAAAGTCATGCCTGGATCAGTCAATATGAAACAAATAAACAAAAGACCAGCGAACGGTGGAGAAATCTCTAGATTCAAAGCATTGGAGAACACAAATTACTGTGTTGAAATAGGTAAGGCAAATAAATTCTCACTGGTTGGTATTGAAGGTTCAGATATCGTTGATGGTTCTAAGATCTTAACTCTTGGTCTTGTCTGGCAATTAATGAGACGTAATATCAACAATACTTTAGCTTCATTATCACACAACGGTAAAGAATTAACAGATGCTGAGATCTTGAAATGGGCAAATGATAAAGTATTGAAAGGTGGTAAGAAGAACACCGTTAGATCATTCAAGGATCCTTCCTTATCTACTGGTGTTTTCTTATTAGATGTCTTACACGGTTTGAAACCAGGTTATGTCGATTACGACTTAGTCACTCCAGGTAATACAGAAGAAGAAAGATACGCTAATGCAAGATTAGCCATTTCCATCGCAAGAAAATTAGGTGGTTTGATCTGGTTAGTTCCTGAAGATATCAATGAAGTCAGATCAAGACTGATCTTGACCTTCGTTGGTTCTTTAATGGCTTTGGAGTTGTCTTAGTGTCATTAACCTAGATTTTTACTTTACTTCTGTTACATTTAGAACGACTGTTACTGTGTTTTTTTTTGTTATTATTCTATGTCTGTTATTTTATATTTGCGTATGTTTCTATTTATTAAGTCAATAAATATACTATATTTATCTAAGCATTACAATGGTTGTCTTGTATTTGTAATTTGATCTTTTAGTTTCTCGTCCCATTCCTTTTCAAGCTGTAAGAAGTAAGCAAGAACATCCTCTTTACCTGATGGATCAATCTCAGAGACTTCCAAAGACTCATTCCCCCATCTATCACAAGCAGAACAGTACTTCAAGTCCTGAGAATCAGCCTGTGGGTCAGATTTACAACTCACGTAAATAGGAGCATTAGCAGCTTTCCAACCGGAGATATTATGCCATTTCGAGCCCGATAATCTAGCAATGTAGAACAACAATAGCATACCGTAGTATGTGAATACATTGAGGAATTTGAAGAATGAAAACGATGTGAAAATACCAGGGTGTGTAACGTACTGTCTTATTCCGTATTCCTTATATAATTTTTCGTATGTTGCTAAATGAATCAAATCGACAAGTCTTTTAGAACCCTCGTATGATATATCTGATTTGAGTAATTGAAGATCGTCAAATGATAAGAAGGAAGGTTTGGACATAATACTCGAGATCCAAATAACCTTAGCACCACCCTTTTTGGATTCCTTTAACAGTGGCACCAATTTTTCAATCAAGTAAAACGGACCAAATACATTAGCTTGGAAAACCAATCCCATATCATCATCAGATTTCACACCAACACGTTGTAATTTATAAGTTGGGAATGTGCTTGCCTTCACTGGGTTTATTATGCATTCTTTCGTAGCTTGGATCCAATCAATTCCATCATACACTCCTTGAGCTGCGTTAATAAACAGGTAATCCAAGTACTCGTAATTCTTCTTCAATTCGTAAATCGCAGACAGTACAGAGACCATATTTGTGAAATCAACCAATAAGTAATCAAAGTCTAAGATACCTTCCCTAGGTTTAGGCAGTTTAGTCTCATTGTAGTTCTTGATATCTTTTATCACTTCAATGGCTTTTGGAAGCGTTCTTGAAGTTACTATTATAGTAAGTCTGTGATCTGATGGTACTTCATGTAAGAGTCTATAAGCGATATTGACTCCAAGATTCGATGTTGTTCCCGTTATAAGGGCTATTTCATGTACTTCTTTAGTCATTGTGTGGTGTCTCTTCTAGTCAATTGAGGGTATGAACGGAGAAGAGTGAACTTAGTCAACTTAAATAGCTTTAAGTATCGTATATATGTATGTATAAACGAAGTAAACGAATCATTTTTTGTTGGAAATATGGAATCTACGGATTACGTAATAATACCGAGTTCCATGATTTCTTTGTCGTTACCCTCTGTTTGGCAAATGATCGGCACGATTTGCCACTTTATCTACATAA